>JAEAOA010000609.1:2767500-2785000 GCA_016746295.1 Potamilus streckersoni | reverse complement strand
TACATTTTATGTAACAAATTTGTACTACACAATCTCGATTGTGTACATGCTGGGGTAAGGTACCCAGTGGGGCACATATTTAAAACAAAAGTCCGGTAGACTCAGCCGGCCTCAAATAGACCACAAAAGTATTATGCCAGTGTGAATGTGAGAGACTCGGGAAGTGAACCGGGGCAGCTTAATGAAACTACTTAATGAAATTCCTTGTAGAAGTGATTATATACCAATGCACATATCGGAACTGATGATCGAATCAGAGACCGCGACTATCCAAACCAGTATGTTACAGCTTTGCTATCCAGGTCTTTAGAGCGCTTTGTTCTGTGCCACTGAGCCACAATGTGTATAATACTGGTGTTGACATTCACGTAAAGAGTGCGTGGGTGGGTTGTGCATATTGTTTGTCAGGATCACTTAAAACTTTACAATTCTCCGTTGTGATATATTAATATTTCGCTAATTATTTCATTGTTGACAACGCTGTTTATGTGAGCGAGAGTGGGGTGACCTGGGGACAGGACTACGTGACAGGAGGCAACTAAATTTCGACCCATATGAGCAGGAGCAAACGGGTTAAAGAAGAAAATCCCTTATATGTTCTTCTTCATCGCTTGCAGATTTTAAATCTCATATACTTAAAAGCTATGTGAGTAAATGAACATGTCACAAATCAAATACCCCTGGTTCATATTTATTCCACTACACAACGGTCTTTGTCTCATCATTTTCGTTTGATAACAATCTCCGCTTAATGGCTGGTGACACACTAGCTAGTCAACAACGGTACTTTAAACGAAAAATAACGCACTTATGAATCATAGCGCATCAGTTATAATCTTATGCAAACAAAGGAGGTAGTTTTATAACTTGATCGATTTTCAGTAAACAAAAGTGAGCAAAATTATCGATCGCAACTTGTTTGCACAGTGAGAAATGTTGGTACGTTTGTCGATGAAACACATGAAGAAAATCTATTGTGTAAAACTGTTCTCAATAAAGGGGTCTATTGTCTATCTGCATTTTGCTTTACATCCATATGTATAGCGGAAACTGAGTTTCAACCGAACTGGGCGAGTGGGTGGGTGTTATCCAAGGCATCGTTACATTTTCAAAAGCAGATGCGTCTGGTAAGCAGTGGAGTAATTTAATTGCAGCTCTTGCATGACAGTTTGAACATAATACCTTTTACTTTTATTACACAATCTCTAACAACATTCACGACCTACCATCGACGGCTTACCGATAGCTATTTGAAAATGGCGGTGTTTTACCGGAGAACTCCCAAAATACCACCCACTTAGACGAGCGTTTACCCATGCAGATATTAAAACCTGGAATCAACCCAAAACAGCAGAGGTACAAAGCTGGCTATTGAATGCTGCTTTATCCAAGTGTATTTTATGCTAGTGTTGTATTTATAAAATTGTTGGATTTGAATTAAAAAGAGTACTATCTAAAAAATATACTAATAATTTCAAACACTTATATAACGTATTTCAAATACGCATATAAATTAATACAGAGATAAGTAAAAAAAATTGCATTATGCGAGAACGCAAAGAATATCAGTTGACACTAGCTTCTAAAATGTCTTTACATGTCATGTCTAACTTTTCTTTCTTTTGTCTTGTCTCAACTGTCTATATTTGTCTTGCTTAATATGTTTTTGTGAAATGAAAATATTTACATATTATTGCACACATGAACTATGTAAGCACTTGTTTTGGCTTTAGGTGTTTCTTTTGTTTATTTGTTTTGTTTTTGTTTTATTTATTTATTTTTTTACAGTACATTGAAATAAGGTAAAATTATATTTTTCTGTGATGATTGGTACTGAGTTTGGATTGGGAAATGTGATAATAGAATAATAAGTTTTAGTTTATGAAGAATGGGTAAATAGACCAGCGATATCGGAATGATACTTGCAGAAAAGCTGCTTAATTGACAAACTTCAAAGCATCAATCAGGATTTTCTTTATTAAAGAATGTTCTTACTTCACCTGTTGACTGGTGATTGCAAGATCAGTTGACCTTTTTAAATTAATAATTTCTGTCGCCACTTTGTCACGATACGATGCGTATCGCGATATGAATGATACGATACGTAAATACCCTTCTCTTCACTATTAACTGTTTCAAGTCTTCAAGATCAATTTCATCAAGATATAATAATATAATTCTTTAAATTCTTATGAGAAATTTAAACAGTCGTCGTTCTTTGTCACATTGGAATATTAGCTTGGGTCCAGTGAGTAAGAATGGGAATTTAGATCTGTAGAATAACATTTGCTGGAAAGGGTAGATTCATATAAAATATTTACTTTTTAAATTATGCGTTTTCTATGGAACATCGTTTGATCTTTTATCATATCGAGATGATCGCAATACAGGGGTCGGCATACGATATATAGAATCTCCAAGAAAATATCGCAATATTCGATGCGTATCGATGTGTCGCTTCATTCTTACTTCAGATCCCTTATTAGCAATGCACTTTTTTTAGGTTGATGATACTTGTATTTGAACACACACATACACACATACACACAGACACACACATACACACATAGTAGGCCCTGTGTATATGAGAATGTTAGTTGATAATTTTAAATAAAATCGTTAGTTTTACAAAAAGGAAATTTTCTCTCTGTTATATCCCCAACCAAGTTATTGGATCGCAATTGCATTTACGCTTCATATGACTATGATATTGGCTTTAAAGCAGGCTAATTTTAAAGAGAAAAAACGTTTTAATTATTGTTTATTTCTGTTCATTGTTCAATTGGGTAAACTTGAGCATGGCAATATCATTATACACTTTTCTAGTTTAAGACCGGTCCATTCAATACTTCAGATAATTGGCTTGTTTTCAGTACATTGAAGCCAGTGTTCGTAAATTACGTACAACCCAAACCTCGAGGACAATGTATTGTCAAGATTAGGCCGAAAAATTTAATTCATTTCCACTGAAGTGCGATACCCTTTTTGTAAGAAGGATAAGTCCCGATAAAACGCCTTGATAAGTGTAGACTTCCAGCGTAATTTGATCGCTAACCCTGGGTAACGTTATTCGTCGTAAACTGAAGTGTAATGCAAAACGTAAGAGACACTTCAACTCACACGACCAGTCAATTACCTGTAGTCGCCCGTGTATAATTCTCATATAACTGCGAACAACATCCACTCGTATCTGTCGTATAATCTTACAGCAGATCACTATCTGTGCTATCTTTTCTTCTTATGCTTTTCAAGGAACAACATAGACTTTGCAGATGCGTCAGGCGCAGAGAGATCCGGGTTTATGTTCTTTGCAGTTTGGTGCGCGTTAAGCGCAGGTCAATTCAATACCACTATATGGTTGTTGTCTTTTCTTCACGGTCCCGAGATTGAATGATAATCCTTACTGTGGTTAAGCATATAACACAGAAGGAAAAGCAATTTAAATTAGTGGGACATTAATTGTTATCTACTCTTGGCGATGTAATATTAATTGCTAACGCCTTCGTTGGTCGGGTAGAGGTGTAAATGCATGTATACCGAAATAAAACATGCAGCCCTTGCTGAAATTTGCTCACTTTAGACACTGTACCTCTTAGATAAAAGATACAAGAAGATAAAAGACACAATAAATCATATTTAACGGTGTTCTTTGCATAACACATAAAACACTGGCTCGGAGTAACTTTACCGTCGTGACATAAAAATATTTCATAATTTCATAGACAGGTTTTCATATAGCACCTATTTACACGGAAAAAAGACGAAGCTAAGAATGACACTGTTGATGGTTACAGCATGTTAAAATATAATTCGACAGCATATAACATGCAAATACAAATAAATTCATGAATTTAAACATATATAACACATCACATAAACGAGTACATAAAAATGTAAGCGAGAAATATGTTATGTTAAAGAAAGGCACAATGCCAACAATAATAGCGGATTAAATTACGAGACTGCAGTATATAGCATGCAGTTAAATGCTTGCACTGGATAAGAAGCAAAACACTGGGAGAATGATGACATTTACAGTTAAAATTGTAAGCCTTGAAATTTTTATTTAAAAAAAATGTAAGGAACTTGAGTAATTGAAAGAGACGTAATTGAAAGAGATTTTATCTGTGCAGGCTTTACGTTTGAACATTTCAGTGAAGTTGGTAACCGTAAGGCTGGGTTGTTGTTCGTGGCCGAACACAGAGACATAAAGCATATAAACAGTGAGGCCCAGGCTATGTCTGAATGAGCGTGCTGTTTTTTTTTTTTCTTTAAATCAGAAATTGTTCTCTATTCATTCGGCAGGCTCTTTGTTCCAGACTCTGGTCACATTAAACTAGAAAGAAATCTTACTATACTTTGTGGTCTTTACCTTTGGGACTGTTGCCAGATTTTGGTGTCTAAGATTTATGGTTAGTTTCTGAATGTGACAAGATAAATCAAGTAATTAATGTCTTGTGAACTATCTGATATACTTCAGTTTTCATATGTCTCAATCTAATGCGTGTAGAGTAGGAAGTTTTGCTTTTCTTAGCAGATTTTCATCTGAGCTATTCATCTCATCAAACACCAATTTTTGTGCTCTATACTGTATTTTTGTTCCCATTTTGTCATAGTTTTGTTTGCTATAGAAAAATGACAAATAAGGCCTTCAACAGATTAAAGTTTGACCTAATTAAACATTTTTTAAACATCAATAACTTAGTACTTGTAATAGTTGAGATGCTGGAACTTTGGAAGGTCTCAGGTTTAAAGTTTGTAAAAACAATTATTTGCCATGGGTTAAAACATTGGCGTTTCCTTTTAATTATTTGCTTTTGAAATTCCTGTGGAATTGATTGTAAACGCCACCCTATACACCTTGTCGCATAATTTTAGCAAACGCGAATGACATGTCACTGCTAAAAAGTATTATTTAGTGGAACCTGTGTAATCCGGTCATAATGGGAGTTAGGACCAAAAACTGAGGAAAGATTCGGAAGGGAACGAAGACAAATAAGTTGTTTGAAGACCGGGTTAGTCAGGTATCACTGTATATTGTGACTTTTCTGATTAGGTTCTTAGACCTGTTGATCCCTGTCCATTGAGCCAAAACGTAGTCTCCATAAGCACGCCTGTTTTGTTATAAAGTAGTAGGAGAAAGTAAGAATCCGAGCTCAACAACCCCCTCCAGACCTCCAAACAAATACAAAATACCTAGGTAACGTAATAGAAAACCTATTGCAATCAATAATTGCGTTAAGAATCCGAGCTCAACAAATACAAAATACCTAGGTAACGTAATAGAAAACCTATTGCAATCAATAATTGCGCTAAGAATCCGAGCTCAACAACCCCTCTCCCCACCCCTCTAGACCTCCAAACAAATACAATAGAACATCTGTTGCAAAATATCTAGGTAACAGGTAAAATTTAATTACGTGATCTTCCAGAATAAGCAAAATGATGTGTCAGACTCAATTTTCCAAATCATTACGATTTAGCAGAGCGTGGCGATTGTGGACTAAATTACGCATTAGAATTCCAGTAAGGTAAGTGGTATTATACCTCATTACCAACTGTTAATGTCTCAACTGTAGATATCAAAAATATTTCATTATCATGGTAATAGAGGCTAAACTTTACTTTACCGCTCACATAACGACGGGACTCAAACAAATCTTTTATTTGTGATTTGTTAAGAGGGTATTTTTTGTCGATAAAATACACCTTTGACCGATCAAGATCAATTGTAAGTTTCGTGTATTTATGCTGACTAATCGGACAGTGAAAGTTGTTAAATTCCGCTAGCAACTTTTGATACAATTGTTCGAGATAATTAAAATACTCGCTGTCATCAGATCTGATGAGCGAAAGTTTTAACTTGTCACGGGTACCACTAAAGCATATGCCTGATGTTTCATTATTAATTTCAACTGTCAATGGTTTGCCGTCCATCATTAGATATTTGATTTTGCTACTGTAGCTATTTGTTACTGTCAAATTTTCAAACATTATTTCTTAAGTTTAGATAAAATTTTAGTTTGCAAAGATAATGTCAAATATATCTCTATCATCATGACAATACCCAAGTGCAAGTGTATCTACCCCATTTTCGCAATAACGTTTATCATCAAAATTGCTCAAACCGCGTTTGATAAGGACATCTGTTTCGAGCTTATGATGATTTGTCCGAATTGACATAGCTCTTATAAAACTAACACCGCCATCAAGCGCATACTTGTAGTCATCAAATTTTATAAACTTTTTAACAAAGTCACGAGGCAGACCTTTTGCTTTTTTTGTTATTTTATTATTGTCTAACAATACGGCATACATTTTGCTGCGTAATCCGATAAAGTATTTGATAGCGCTCGAGTTCATTTCATCTTTGAACTTACCAATAACCTTTTTGTTTGTGTCGTCATGAAATTTACTGTCACGTGGGTAATCAGAAAGATCAAACAGATATCTATTATCAAACATGTCCTGATAGACGTCCTCGCATTCAATTTCATATACGAGCGAATCAGTATCAGTAAATAATAATCTACTAGCCGGCCATTGATTTTTAACAAAATTATAATGAAAATCGTACATCAGCCACTTTGATAAATCTAACACTGAAGCTCCAACGTAGATCGGCTTGTTTAGTTTTAGATTTGTTTTTCTTCTTTGTATCGCAACAAGATTCTCATTAAAAATTTTCATGCTCACAAAATCATCGTCTGACACAAGTTTGTTTCTGCGATTGACATCATTGACTAGTTCGATATTTACGCGTTTCCTAATATTCTCCATCGTCTTACCAAAAACAGAATTGTTCATCAGTTTGAAAAAGTTTTTCTCAAAATCAGTTTTTACCGCAGCTCTTCTTGTAGTGTTCGAGTTAATATAACCTCTCATCCACGGCGACTGATTAAATTTTAGTACGCGATGAACTTTTCTCAACACGAGACCAGCATCGACTGCTTGTTTTAAAGCTTTGTAATGCAAAACGTAATTTTTCTTATCAAGCAAATTTGGTACTAGTTTCTTTACCATAGAATGTTGTCTTGGTAATGCTGACGCTTGTTGTTCTTCTGATAACAAACTATAATCTATGACCATCGATTCCGCACAGAAAGGATAATCGTTATGTAATTTGTGTAGCGAAGTTGGATAATCGAGATCAACTTCAACGAAATACGAAACATCGTCGGATATCTTTTTTTCTGTCTCTGATAGAAATTGATCAGCCGTGATCCAATGAAAGCCACCAAGAGGCATTGGTTCTGCCATCGAATACCCGTACAAGTTATTGCAATCTAGATAAACTATATACTTCGAAGGAAGGTCAGGATTATACTCTTTCAAATATTTGTTGTTTGCTTCAGCATATTTCTTCGTTATCACGCTAATACCGCCTCGGATACCTTTTTCAATAAAATTGAACATATCAACGTCAGTCAGTAATTCCAACCTTACCTTACTAAACTTTAACAGAGCATCCCATGACAGTCCGGGGGCAGAATAATACCAGCAAGGATCTAGCCCATAATTATTATAACTCACTTCTCGAAAACTTTCAAAAACATCTGCTAATAATAACACGTCAGTTTTCAAATACAAATCGTGATAATCACCAAAAGTCTCACAATCAAACTCTTTCCAAATATCTTGTGCATACCTGTACTCATCATCAGTTATATTTTCATTTTTAAGTTGTGAGTAAAATTTGTCTTTGCTAGGTAAAGATGTTTCATCAAATTTACTCCAATCGTCGAGATATTCGTATGGAAAAACTCCTTTTTTAGCTAATAGATTAAATTTATCTCCAAAACAGTCTCTTAGGTTATTAAATTTACTACAACCTTTTACTAGCTCATCTAACGAGGCTGCCATAAACTGCAGGCTGTCAATAAAACGTAATTTACCTAGCGTAACTGACATGTACTTTTCAAAATTATTTGGAATGCATTTGATGACATTATTGAGTTTTAGATGAGCTTTTATCTCAGGATCACCAAAAGCTTCTACGATGATGTGACTATCATATCCTCGAAAATTGTGAAGAATAACTGGAATAAAATCTGGAGCGTGAAATTTTAAATTACACTGGTCATGAGCCGCTCCACGATACTGTCCGGTCAAATGGCAATGGTCACGTACTTTTTTGTTGTCAGGGTCAAAAGCTTTTTCACAAATATAACAAATTTTCGCTTGCTCGTGATCAGATTCTTGTTGAGGTGTTAATTTTAACATTGGAGTTACTTTTTTCAAACGATAAGTAATATTATCAACTTCATTAATCAACTGCTTGAGAAGCCAGACAGCTGGATTTTTACCACGATAGAGTTGGATTGGTTTAGATAATCTCGAATCAGCGCAACAAACTACCTTGTACGCTACTCCACATGGAACATGATTTTGAATTTTTCTTGTACTCGATTGGTTAGGATCATTTTCTACGCCAAGTACAGGTTGAAGTAAGCATTCGAAATCGACGTATATGACGAAAGGAATTTTTAGTTTGTGATTATGATGGACAAACTGTAACACGCTATCTTTTTTAGATGGCATTGTTATTCTTTGTACGTCACTACAGTACTGCAAATGCTTTTGTAATGTTTCATTGTCTCTACAACCGTGCAAGCAGCGATAACAAAAGAACTTTTTGTTGTTATTTTTATTATACTGTCTTCCAACTAGTCTGTTAAAGTTTTTGATCCAAACGTAATGATTTTTATAAAACAGTAAATTGATAGTCGATTGTGAAGCTTTTTCTGAAATATACCTCGGATAGACATTTTCTTTTTCATCTAATCCGAAAACGTTAATCGAAATATTATTTTGCTTTTCAAACTTTGGTATTTGATTTTCTGCCACTGGAAAGTCAATACCAGCACAATTTAATCTTGACACGTGACTGATATACTTCTCAACACGATCAGCATTTTTTTCTGCTGGAAATAGCGCGGAAAGAACAGCCCATTGGAAACATTTGCTATCGACGTTTTTTATGTTTATACAGCACTGTTTATTTTTTATTTTTGGTGGCAGGTCGATATACGAACTACCGCGTAATGCGTCATATTTCATCGTGTGAAACAAAATTTCCTTGATCATTTCAAACTTCCAACCCGAACCTAATTCGGTAAATTCTTCTATTTTTTTCCAAATTTCTTGGTGTATTTCATTAGATAGTGACAAAAGATCACTACCAAGTAAAACACGTCTAGATTTTGCGTTGATGTAAGGGTCTGCAATTTCCTTGTTAGTAGATTCTTCCGTCAAAAGTAGTTTTGAAAATATAACGTGATATTGCACTAACAATCTTAGACCCTTGTGTTTTTCAAGCTCACGTTTTACAGTCGTCTGTAGCAGATGAAAGAGATTTGTTTCAGAAAAATTTACTAAAACGTTTTGATTATCAAACTGATAACTATTGTCAAAACCTGTAAAAGCAGTCGCTATTTTAATAGGTTCTCCAATAAGACTTCTCTTGGCTATATCACGCAATTTCAACATTATTATACTATAGTCTAATATCTAATTGATAATTTACCGCACACTGCGCATGCGCTAGAAAAACAATTAGAGATAAAAAAATATCACCTATAATATAATGACAGTAAATCTGACAAGCGCACGTGAGCAAGAGGTATATCATGTTTATCCGAAGTACAATCTGTACGCTGGAAATGCACTTGGTTCGGTTATTAATATCATTACTGGAATATCTGTTGGTAAAGCAACGCCAGCGGGTTATACGATTAGTGTAAAGGGAGATAATACTGAAAGAATTACGATGTTTAGAAAAGATTTTATTTACACGTTATTTTGCGATGACATTCCAGAGGGGAAACGAGTATATCATTATAACGGTAAAGTCACTGATGATAATATTGAAAATTTATCCTTACAAGACGAGTTTCAGCCGCATCCGGTCTTTGATTTATACGAGGCTAACGATCGCGGTATTATAAGAAACAGAAAAACTAAAAAAGTTCTTAGTTCTATGAACAATATGGGATATCTTATAGTAACTGTTAGAGGAACATCGACAGATCGAGTTTGTTATACTGGTCATAGGTTTGTTTACGAGGTGTTCAACGGATCTATACCCAATGGTCTGGTTATTAATCATATCAATAATGTAAAAACAGACAATCGATTGGAAAATCTGGAGCTAGTGACCCAACAGGAAAATGTGAGAAAAGGACGAGGTGGTGGTATTAATTTTAGATGCCCAATAAAACCTGTTATTTCGTTAAACCTTGAAACGGATGAGGAGATCAAATTCAAATCAATTACAGCTGCGGCGAAATATTATAATATAAATCCCAGAGCAGTAAAATTTGTAGCTGATGGAGCAACAAAATCAGCTTTTTCAAACAAATATGATGCTAGTATTATTTTTAGATATGATGATTAATAATATTTTGTAATTCGGTTTTAGTCAAACAATGATGAGCAAATGCTATAATATCATCGCAATCAAATTTTAGCGTCGTTACTGCACTTTCATTAATTTTATTTTTTTCTGCTTCTGTTAGTAATATTTTATGAGAATCACCTTGCATTACAAAAATCTCAACGGAATATGAACTATAACCTGACAAGCATTTTCTTACCGCTTCAGTCAGTTCGTGGTAGTTTATTATATTAACTTTTTGGTGATATTTGACCTTGTCAGTCATCTTATAACAACAAATTAGATAAAAAGTATATTATAATATGGATATGATGAAACGACTTGCTAGCGATAAGGTCTCCACAATCTCTAATGATATGATAGACAAATCCATTGGTTATAACGAAGATGATATTTTATATAACAACGAATCTGATGATGATGAAATAGTCACCGTCGTTAACAGATATAATTATAGCAGACCAACCACTGGAAAATATAATGTCAAGTATCACATTGCTAAAAAAATTATAAAATTTAATTTTACCGTTACCGAACAGCAGGTATTTTTACAATTAATCAGACTTTTCTTAAACATTAAAATTCCAGACCGACAGAAAAATATAAAATTTGATTTCATCTTTGTTAAGATTTTTAATCTTATGACGATCTCTGACGATCGCAGACAATATCTAATATCATTATGTAAACCAGTAAAATGCAAATCTATCAAACGAAAGTATGAGGAAATTTATAATTGCATTATTTCGCAGTCGATAAAATCGACCGGGTTGGAATCCAGCTGTTAAATTTATCACTATACCCACGCCATTTGACTAAACTTTTATCTCCTTTTTTCCTAATCACTTTTTCGATAATGAAAACATCTTGTTCAGTTTTTTGTAGTTCTTGTTCGTAAAAACTACCTACTATAGGTTCACCTGCCAGATCTTTTAACGCGTACGTTACAGGTATTGTTAAGAGTACTTTATCAACAACAAATACTTCTTCGCTCCAGTTTGGAGTAAATCCTTTTTCAAATATCTTTTTAGTCAAAGAGATTCTAACTTTATCACCGACCTTAAATTTATGTCTGCGGTACATGTTTTCGTTTGCTAATATTGGATTTTTGATAGCGTCATTGGGTGACATTTTGATGGTTCGATGTTTCGTGTTATTATATTCGCCTACGATTTGAGAAAGGTCATCGATGTACCTGTTGGTGTTTTTAGCTGTCATATGTTTGTGTAATTTTTCGTTTAGCGTGCGATTAAATCTCTCGACAACAACGCTTTTGCCTTCGTTTCCTGTAACGTATTTTTTAATATTATTTTGTTCTAGAAACTGCTCAAACTTTTTGTTAAAAAACTCGGCTCCATGATCAGTCCAGATTTTGTTTGGTTTTCTTTCAGTACTCGTTATTATCAGTTTTAGCGCATCAGTGATTGACGTTCCTGTTTTATCTGAAACTGGCACACTAAAAGCGTATTTACTGAAAACATCTATAACGTTAAACAAATACTTCTTTGGAGCGCCATCAGCGCCAACGTTAAACTGAGCCAGATTGGATACATCTACCAAATCTATTGCCCAGATATCATCTACAGCGTTTACAACAACTTTACGTCTCGGAAACTTTTTTTTTTAGGTCTGTGTAGTTCGACTGCAAGATCATCGTATAATTCTTTTCCGAGTCCGAGTTTATATTTTGCTCCTATCATTCCTTGAACAAATCTTCTATCAAAACGTTCTCGTAGATTTGTTGGCTCCATATCATGTAATTCGTCTAACATTACTTTATCACAATCTGCTTTCGAGTTTTCATGATCACGATAACAGATATCGTGACGCATTGCTATTGCATCCACTTGATTATAAGGCTCTTGGCCTGGCAATGGATTGTCGTTTTCATCTAGTTGTTGGTCTAGCGGATTGTAAGGACCTGTATAACGATGACCAGGCAAAGTCCAACCGCCTTTTGGTTTTGGTAATTTACCAATAATTTTATGTATATCTATACCTAACCCTATTATTTCTCTGTTGTTACAACGTTGACAGTACGTAATGATTTTATCTTGTTCTATGCAAAGATCTTTGTCACAATCACAATTGCATTTCATTTTATTTTATTTTGTTTCATAAGATTAATCGTCGATCAAGATAACTCTATCAACGCTAGATCCTACTTGTTTTTTCAAAAACATACTTTTCTTTCTACCACAGATTGCACAAATACTTTTTAACATCGTTCTATTATTTTTCGTTTTTCCGTCATCTCATCCTTGTTCTCTGTTTTAGTTTTGCATTTGAGACAGTATGTTGACATTATTATATCAAGGAGTTTAGATAAAATTGATTGCAATATTATCATTCGCATGAGAAGGAAGCTCATCAAATTGTAAAATAAACTTTAAAAAGTTTTTACTTCCAGAGTTTTTACTCTGGTGCATTTGTCTGACAAACATGATACAATAATAACCACAAGCTGATGTTCCAATCGGCTGTAGTTGATTAGACGAATAATTTATTTTATCAAATTTTTTAAAAATATATTTTTTTATGAGATCGCTTGGAGGAAGTCCGAACGAATCAAAATAATTGTTATCGTGGACAGCAACCCAGTGGGTGCCAGAGCCATCATTGAAGTTTTCAATATTTACAACACAAGAACCGCCTGTTGGTACGTCATCGAGTTCATCCTTGGAAAATACTCCTCGAAATCCAACAACGTCCTTCAATTTTTCAATGATGTCAAAATTGCTCAATAACGTCTGGTCCCTGGTAGAGTTAATCCGCGTCCGATTCCTAGTAAGTTTGGCAGCAGACTTCCCGCTAGTCCCGCCAAAAGTGGAGCGAAAGGAATAATTCCTCCTTGTTTTGTTTGTTTGCGTTTTGTTGTTGTCTTTTTTTTCGATGATTTTGTTTTTTTCGGCGACTTTTTCGTTGGCATTTTATTTTATACTATTACATAAAACTGAGTGACTATGTCACTGCCGATAGATTTGTTTGATACCACGACCTTCGACTGCTTTCTTTGTTGCGCCAGAGACTGCTCCTGACGCAGCCGCAAGTCCAAGTGTACCAAGTACTGGTAAAACTTTGCTAGCTATTATTGATAACGCTGGTCCTAAAAATCCACCTTCTTTTGACATTGCAGTTACCTGAGAAACAGATAATTTCAACACAAATGGTTTTCCTTTGTCGAGTTTATTGATTTGTTGTTGCGTTAGCATGACTTTTACTGCAATTTTATTTGAAGTTTCCGGAGAGATCATCAAAGAAACAGAGCTGCGTTTAGCAACAGCTGCTGATAATTTTTCAACTTGACCAGATGTTAGGTATATTTCTCGAGTTGTGTATTTGGTTTTCATAATGTTATATCCAAGTTGTTAGATTAAACTTGTACTGTCATTCTTCCTTTGATTGAATCGATGGTCAGAAATCGATCACTAACCAATAGCGCGTATACGTTATACTGTTCACCTGGCACAGCGCCCAGTGTCCACGTGACCTCAATATCTGCAGTCGATCCCACAACACGCTCCAAATGTTTTGATACGTCGAAGTAAAAGATGGGATAGAGCGTTCGAAACTCATCTATTGATATTTGAGATCCACTGTCCGCGTTCTGATATTTTTGCATTGCTTCCATAAGATACATGTACGGCCGAGAGATGTTTCTGGTGGCGTCTTCGGCAAAGTTACATTCGATTGCACGTTCGGGATACTGTTTGGAATTTACTCTCACAAATATTCGTCTAACGTCTGGGTTATCGAATATGGAGTTGTTTATTTCCTGATTGTTACGACGTGCTTGTCGTTGAAATACGACGAACAAGTGTCGCGTTTTGGGGGGGGTGGGAACCCCCGGTTTTGGGGGGGGGGTGTTTTTTTTTTTATGTTTTTTTTTTTGGGGGGGGAAAAAAACCCTTTTTAAAAACAAAACCCCCAAAACCCTTTTTTTAAAAAAAAAAACCCCCCCGGCGTGTTTATAAAAATTTTTTTTCCCCCAAAAAAATTTTTAAAAAAATTTTTTTAAAACCTTTTTAAAAACCCCCCAAAAAAACCCAAAATTTAAATTAAAAAAATTTTTTTTAAAAAAACCCAAAAAAAAACCCCCCCCCCCCCAAAAAACCCCCCCTTAAAAAAAATTTTTTTAAAAAACCCCCCCCCCCCCTTTTTTAAAAAAACCCCAAAAACCCCCCCCAAAAACCCCCCCCCCCAAACCCCCCCCCCAACCCCCCCCCCCCCAAAAAAAAAAACCCCCCCCAAAAAAAAAAAAAAAACCCCCCCCCCCCCAAAAAAAACCCCAAAAAAAACCCCCCAAAAAACCCCCTTTAATTTTTTTTTTTTTTTTAAAAAACCCCCCCCCCAAAAAAAATTTTAAAACCCCTTTTTTTTCCCCCCCCCAAAACAAAAAAAAAACCCCCCAAAAAAAAAACAAACCCCCCAAACCCCCAAACCCCGAAAAAACCCCCCCAAAAAAAAACCCCCCCCACCCCCCCCCCCCCAAAAAAAAAACCCCCCCAAAAAAAAAACCCCCCCCCCCTTTTTTTAAAAAAAAAAAAAACCCCCCCCTTTTAAAAAAAACCCCCCCCTTTTTTAAAAAACTTTTTTTTACCTTTAAAAAACCAAAAAAAAAAAAAATTTTTTTTTTTTTTTTCCCCCCCCCCCTTTTAAACCCTTTTTTCCCCCAAAAAAAAAATTTTTTCCCCAAACCCCCCCCCGACCCCAAAAAAAAAAAAAAAACCCAAATTTTTCCCTTTTTTTTAAAAAAAACCCAAAAACCCAAAAAACCCCCCCCCCTTTTTTAAAAAAAAATTTAAAAAAAATTTCCCAATTTTTAAAAAAAACCAAATTTCCCCCCCAAAAATTTTTTTTTCCCCCCCTTTTTTTTCCCCCCCAAAAATTTTTTCCCCCCTTTTTTTTAAAAAAAAAAATTTTTTTTTCTTTTGGGGCCCCCCCCCAAAAATTAAAAAATTTTTTTTTAAAAAAAAAACCCCCCCCCCTTTTTTCCCCAAAAAAAAAGGGGGTTTTTTAAAAAATTTTTTCCCCTTTTTAAATAAAAAAAAACCCCCTTTTTTTTTTTTTTTTTGCCCCCCCTTTTGGCCCCCCTTTTTTTTTTAAAACCCCCGGGAAAAATTAAACTTTGGGAAATTTTTTCCCCCAATTTCCCCCCCGCCCCCTTTTTTCCCCCCCCCAAAACTTTTTTTTCCCCCTTTTTTTTCCCCCCCCAAAAAATTTTTTTTTTCTTTTTTTTTTTAAAATTTTGGGAATCGGGAAAAATAAAAAAAAAAGGGGGAAAAAAAAACCCAAAAAAAAATTTTTCCCCTTAAACCCCCTTTTCCCGGGGAAAAAAAAATTTTTTTTTTTTTCCCCCCCTTTTTTTTTTTAGGGGGCTTTTTTTTCCCGGGGAAAAAAAAAAAGGTTTTTTTTTAAAAATTTTTAAAAAAATTTTTTTGTTTTTTCCCCGGGGGGAAAATCCTCCTTTTTTAAAAAATTTTTTTTAAAACCTTTTTCCTTTTTTTCCCCCTTTTTAAAAAAACCTTGGGTTTTTTTTTGGTTTAAAAAATTTTTAAAATTTCCCTTTTTTTTTTTTTTTTTTCCCTTTTTTTTTTTTGGGTTTGTTTTAAAAATTTTTTTTTTTTTTTTTTTTTTTTTTTTTAAAATTTAAAATGTTTTTTAATATAAAGGGTTTTTAAAAATTTTTGTTTTTTTTTTTAAAAAAACCCAAAAAAGGGGTTTTTTTTTTTTTTTTTTTTTAAATTTTTTGGTTTTTTAATTTAATTTTTTTTAAATTTTAAATTTTTTTTTTTTTTTCAAAAATTTTTTTTTTAATTTTTTTTTTTGTTTTTTTAAAATTTTTAAAAAATTTTTTTTTTTTTTTTTTTTTTTTTTTTTTTTTTTTTTAAATTTTTTTTTTTTCCCCTTTTTTAAAGGGGGGGGGTTTTTTAGGGTTTCCCCCCTTTTTTTTTTTTAAAAGGGTTTTTCCCTTTTTTTAAATTTTTTTTTTTTTAATTTTTCCTTTTTTTTTTTTTTAAATTTTTTTTTTTTTTTTTGGGGGTTTGGGGGGTTTTTTTTTTGGGGGGTAAAAAAATTTTTTTTTTTTTTTTTTGGGTGTTTTTTTAAACCCCCTTTTTAAAAAAAGTTTGAAAATTTTTTTTTTTTTTTTTATTTTTTCAAAATTTTTTGGAAAAAAAAAAAAAAAAAAAATTTTTTTTGGTTTCAAAAAAAAAATTTTTTTTTTTTAAAAAAAAAAAATTTTTTTTTTTTAAAAAAATTTTTTATTTTTCCCTTTTTCCCTTTTTAATTTTAAAAAAAAAAAAAAAATTTTATTTTTTTCCCAAAAAAAAAAAAAAAAAATTTGGTTGTTTTTTTTTATTTTTTTTTAAAAAATTTTTTTTTAAAAAAATTTTTTTTTTGCGGGGGGTTTTTTCCCCCTTTTTTCCCCTTTTTTTTTTTTTTTTTTTTTAAAAAAACCCCCCTTTTTTTTGGGTTTTTAAAAAATTTTTTTTTTTTGGGTTTTTTTTTTTTTTTAATTTTTTTTTTTAAAAATTTAATAAAAAATTTTTTAACCAAAAGTTTCCCAAAAAAAACAATTTAAAAAAATTTTTTTTTTTTTTGAAAAAGGGGGGTTTTTTTTTTTTTTTTTTTTTCCCCAAAAAATTTTTTAAAAAAAATTTTTTAAAAAATTTTAAAAAATAAAAATTTAAAAAAAGGGTTTAATTTTAAATTTTTTTAATTTAAAAAAAAAAAAAAAAATTAAAATTTTTTTTTTTTTTTAAAAAAAAAAAAAGGGAAATTTTTTTTTTTTGGGGCCCATCCTAATTTTTAAATTTTAAAATTTTTTTTTAAAAAATTGGGGGTTTGGGTTTTTAAAAAAGGGGGGAAAAAGGGTTTTTTGGGGGGAAAAAAAAAAACCCAAAAAACCCAAAAAAGGGGGCCCCCCTTTTTTTAAAAAAAGGGGGAAAACCCCCTTGGGGGGGTTTTCCAAAACCCAAATTTTTTAAAAAAAAACCCCGGGGGGAAAAAAATTTTTTAAAAAATTTTAAAAGAAATTTAACCCAAAAAACCAATTTTTTTCCCTTTTTAATTTAAAATTTTTTTTTTTAAAAAAAAAAAAAA
>JAEAOA010000609.1:2730000-2762500 GCA_016746295.1 Potamilus streckersoni | reverse complement strand
GGCATTCTTTTGCATTGATTGCACTGAATAACTATTGTAAAGAAACACATTCAATATATTTGCATTTGTTTATTAATATTTTTGGTGTTTAATAAATCTGAACATATGGATTAATGACTGGTATTGTTTTATGTTAATTCCGATTAATTATTTCTTACGCTTATAACCAATAATGTGTGTTCAGTTGCCATCTAACCCCTGTTAAACTTTTACATGGCTGAATGTGAAAGGAAATCTTAGATATTTTTCCTGTCGTGGTTTAGAAGCTTATTTTAATTTTAAAAATATCACGCACACACATATGCTGTCATTAATGTACAAGTACATGATGATATTTACATGCGATTAAAGGAGCCATAAAACAATTTTAATAAAATAATTGGCAGCATTTCACAACTACACTTGGACATTGTATTTTCTACATATATAATCCATGCATTTTGCGTATTCTGTCATTGGAAATGCTCAAGCTGCACGCATGATGAATTATTTTTGCTCACTTAATAATGAATTTTGCGTAATTTATCAAAAGCATCTACAAAATATAGAAACCCGAGGTAGGCTTACAAAAATTTCAGGGGAAATAACTCATAAATTTTAAAATATTGATTACGATGACCTTTCTACGTGATCATTCACTGTTCCTTGTATATCAGGGGTGCACAGCCTTTTTCGGCCAAAAGCCAGATTGCATTTTCTAAGACCACTCGATGGCTGCAAACACTAATTTCTTTAATATAATTACTGTTCACGGGCCAGATTTCTGTGTTGTTTTAATTTGTCCTGATAAAAAAAGCTCGTTGCTACTAACGCTACATTTTAACTAGGTCTGTTAATGCACTACTTGAAATAATCATCAGCATATATGCTCAATGCCAGGATATCGTTTTTAAAAGATAAAAGGCGTTTAAGTCTTAAACTTGGTAGCAAAGTTTCTCAACTTTTAAAAATTGACTTCTCCAATAACATTATGTAGCCAGTTTTCTGCAATTGTTTAAAGATCTATTAATTCTGATCCTTTACCATTAATGTCATCTGACATTTGTTCGAGTTTCAATAATCTATCAGGACTAGTGTGCGTGGCTAAGTATGTATTAACTTTTCAGCTTTAACAAGTTTTAAATATCAATTCCGTACAAGCAGCAACTGCTCTGCAATATCTCCAAATTTCTTCACCTTAACTAGCAAGTCCTGTCATTTATGTTATTTGTTCCTCAAACGAATCATTGATATCTACTGGTTGCATCTCTGTTCTTTTGGTAGACTTATTTATTGGTTTTGTATGACCTAAATTCTGAGAGTTGACTAGTTTGTACATCTTTGAGTCTGTGCACACTGACTTGAAATTTTGTTCAGTCATCACTATGTTCACAATAATAGTTGTTTTGACATTGTGATTTCGTGTCTTATAATTTCCTTGAATAAAATGTCCAGAAAAGTTTGATTACACTTAGGGTTTCTCTATTTCCTAGTTTGGAAAGTCACTTCTTTTTTTCCCTAATATTTAATTGCCATTCACTTTGATGTTTCATAAATTCTTCGCTAAATCTAATATTGTTAATTACTACAAATTCTCAAGCAATTTCATCCTGGCATCTCAATATTCCTGAATAATGTTTCTTCTACTGGATTTTTAAATTCTTCATTTGATAAATTAGCACTGAGATCATCCACTATATAGCTTGCTTCAACTACAAAGTCATCCTCAGCATCAGGGATATATTCATGTTCTCCATACTTATCAAACTAATTAGAATGCTTATCCTCTTTTCTGTCATTTTAAGACGTTTTAATGAATAAGAAATTGGAGGATGACTTCTGTTTGTGAGATACCAACAGTCTTTATATTGACACTGATATGTATAAACAAGAACTCAGCATTAACGGAATTTATAGGGAGTTAACTAACAATACATTACCTTACAAAGAGCTACATAAGACTAGTGACAAGCAAATAACGATAACGAATGGATTATTTGAAAACGCAATAAAAGTCGAAATATATGAACCTTGATCGGATGTTATCATTATGGCTGTAACAACTGGAGTGAGTAAATTTTTACCAATTGACAATCTAGACTCTTTAAAGTCTTTTTGGTATTAGATACTCACAGGCTTTTATCATTTAAGTTGGGCACACCTTTGTTCACTTTAAGTACTACTTTGATAACACTGAAGCGTGTCATTTTCAATTTAACAAAAATATTTCCTTAAAATTATCGTGCAGAACCCATACTAAAAAGAAGACAAAGTCTAAAATAGAGAGCAGACGATGATTCAAAGACATATCGTCCCAAGTCAAAAAAGAGATATTAAAAAGGACACCAAGGGACACCATTTGGACAAGGGAACTGAAATATAAAGGTGCGCACTGGATTGATAGAGGAGCTTTTAAATACGTCTGGAAAAGGGGACTAAATGAGATAGAAATATATATTGGACAAGCTCCAGAGAAAAGCAGTACCAATTATAAGGACGACAAATTAAATGGCAAATCGCTAATATTTGGTTTATTAAATCTCTAATTGTTTAACCTTGCGCGTTTCGAATATTGAAGTCTACATCAGTACAGAAGGTCAGACAGAAAACGAAATATATTTCACCAAGCCTTCAGATAACAGGGATGGTAACCTATTTATATCCTTACTCGTTATATTTTGGTAAGCTTACTACAATATTTCAAACGATTTTAACAGCAATACGTTCTACTACACGAAAGATAAGAAACATGCTAAAATAATATGTATACTGGTTGTTTCTACAATCATATAAATGAATATGACGAGGTTTAAGAAATATAAGACATCAAATAACGATTCATACCAAGCATCGATACTGAATGCCAGAACCATAATTGTAAAGGATTGGTTCATTCTAATTATAAATACACTAACTTTAATACGAAATTGTTAGGTTTTAAAATCTAGATAGACGTTTTCAGAATTTGATCCATATTGTGGTTTGTTGGGGCCAAATAATATATACATCTTCCTGACTAATTCAATCACACAAATTTTACTCCATTGGTTGCGATTCGTGTCAAGAGTTGTCTGCAGTCAAACATGTCTTTTATGATCATTTAATTTCATATTCTGTAAATAGTTTATACAACAAAGGTACATTGCATATATTATATAACAGTATTAAAGAATGGACTGTGATAAATTTTAATTTATGCCTTTTACATACATGGTTCACCTAAAGTCCTTTGAAAATCAAGCAAGAATTAATTGTAGAGAATAGAGATGTAGTAACAGATACTACACTAGGAAAATCTCTAAGCAGTGAATTGCATCTTAGAGGAAATTGTGTAATCAATGTAACAGAGCCTGTATATAAATGTGATGCCGTCAAAAATGTTATTTACAATGTGCGATGATGTCCAGAGATGCAAAACCTTGAAAATTGCAATCTGAAAGATATTAAGTAATGGATAAAACAGGTGGACAATAAATGAATAGCTGTGGAACAATGCTCAAATGAGAAAATAACCGAATCTCAAAACTGCAGTAACATAAAGAAGACAAAAAGAACATTTCAGATGTTCAAGACTGATTCACGCAGAGATTCTATTCAATGCTCTGAAGGCTTTTCAATATGTGAGAGGAAGACCTGGAAAAACACTCATGAACACTCGCAACCTTCTTGACTAAGGGATAATAGGTGCCTTAGATAGTGACGTCCCATTAAATTGTAAATATTTCATCATTCCCGCTCAGTCAGTTATAGGAAGAATTTAATAACGAGAAGAAACAGAACGCCAAAGAATGCTAACGATTGGTTGGCGATTTCAAAGCTTGTGTGATAAAACTGGAAGATAATCTGACAACTTTGACTCATTATCTTGGCACTGATTTAGCTAAGTATTCCCAATAAACATAAGATTAAGCATTTCATTCAGGCTGTCATACGTGGCGTTCAGCTCCTAATTGAACTGAGTTATATATTAGACAAAATACTCAGGCGGAGAATTGAACTGTAATAGTGGTCCATGAAGTCTAAAATCAAAGTCCTCACACGTTCAAACTATGGATATGGTACACTAGAGACATAAAGTATTAACTTTTCAAAAGCTTTATTGTTTATTGGAAATTCGTGTAAATATAGGAATTACCATTAAATGAAATATTTATTCCCACATAATTATATGGACTTATGACAATTAACCATCAAACTTCGGCAAATACGACTATCAACTTTTCGTTTGTTCACAGTGGATAGTAACCACCAAACACACCTCACATCAATTGGATGATACCATTTCAGAACGATTATGGTTCAATAAGACATGCGGGTCAAATTAACTCCGCGCAATTTCTGGTGCATCAAATTTCTTCCGCATGACTTAAATCGCTACCCGACTTTTGACAATGACCATATTAAAGATGACGTATTTATAATACATGAGCACCAATCTCTTAATTATGTAAACATTTTTATTTATTTATTTTTAACACACATCAAATGTACAATTCTGTTCATTAATTTAACCTATTTAAGTGCTTACAATTTTAACACTGTTTCTCGTGTCACTTTAATGACAATAATGCACAGCTATAGAAAAAAGTCAAAGTCAGTAACAATACATGCGGGTAGAATTACCAATAAATATTTTGTTGTTTCGGAGACCCGGATATATGGTGTCTAAAATTGTCTAAGATAGAATTCGTTGTCTTGTAGTTTTTAAACAATATAAAGTAGATAGATAGCCCATATACCAATGAAGCAATTCGTTATGGAATATATTATAATAGATTCTTTATGCAGGCAACTCAGACCTTCAATAGTATATACAACAATTGTTAACATCATAGCACCAATTATACGGTACAATATAAATTAGGGCGTTACTCTGGGTCTGATTAATTCTTTAAAAATATTATGAAACTGATTTTGAAACTCAGTGAATAACATACGGATTAATTTACTGATTGACCCACTAAATAACATTTGTACCATTGCTAGACAAAATGTAATATTTCTTTACTTGCCTGGTTATACCAGGAATACTGTATATATTTCTTTGTCACATCTAAATATTTGAGCGTGATTAAAATCAAATCTCCACTGTCCTACATGAAGATCTGACAGCGACCGCTTAAGGGTCATATTCTGGTGACCTTTCGGAATAAACCATTGGAAACGCAGCTTTTAGGAATCTGAAAGTGAGTCAACTGGTTCGGCACACCTTGATGTTCTTCAGCCAAACTGCATTGTCTCCAACGAGCGAAGATATAAAACTGCATCTGACTGGATGATAAAATCAGCTAGTATGGTAAAAACGTAAGTCACCAGCACATAACACCTAACCGGCCGCATTCAGGTCTCACGTAGGACAGTGGAGATCTGATTTTAATCTAATTACTGAATATTTTAAACTCACGATCAAAGCGTGACATTCATCCTCAGTCAACAAAAACCCAAGCAACGGTCACCATAATGCGCTTTTCGTCGTATATCTACATGTCTTTTAATTTAAAATTTTAATCCTTAACTGGGGCACCAAAATGTAGCTAAAGCTGCAGGTGACTAACGACGCAGATCAATCACTATCAATTTTTCAACGGTTGACATTCACTAATGTTGATCATATTTGTCATATTTTTAGATTTCCTTAGATTTCTATTCTATAAAAAATGGTTTACATCACCAACATCTTGACATATCTATATATACCCGAAACCACAGCTGACATATCATCACGTACCCAGATCCATACTTAACATATCCACAATCCACACGAATCCCAAACCATATTTAACATATCCATTCGTACCAAAAAGCATTTTTGACATATACACATAACCAAAATCATATTTAACGTATCCATTCGTACCAAAAAGCATAGTTGACATAAACACATAACCAAAACCATATCTGACATATCCATTCGTACCAAAAAGCATATTTGACATATACACATAACCAAAACCATACTTGACGTATCCAGACATAACCAAAAACATACTAAAATAAACTAGGGTTTTTATTTTAGTATCCCATGTTGTTCTAGTTTTATTAATATTTTATAACAAATGGCTGGATATATGTGGTTCTCCATTTGCAAAAAGAGGTATATCGGTAGAGACCTCATAAATCATCTGCAATACTAGGGATAATAAAAAAAAGTGATGAATATTATGCGTTGTACATTAGTTAATGTTACGGAACAGTGCGTCGTAATCTCTGTAAAGTACTCCGCATACTCCTTTACATACTTTCTCAGTCTGATTATCCATTTATTCAACGACATTTTATACTTACTTTTAGTTATATTGTTAATGCAATGGAAAAATTGCAAGTTCAACCGTATGGCGGCTTTCAAAAAAATCGGCTTACCCTCACTGGATCTTTCATGACAGGATTCAAATCACTTGGAGCTAAATCAGGGATGTTTGATGTGCTGCTTAAGGAAGTATTTATACACCTGTGCATTGTCATGATATGGATGGATATCTCGGGTACAGGTGCGTTGACAAGTGTTTTTGCAGTGTTTCACGACTTTTGGAAGCACTATGGAGGCATAAATGTGTTCAGTCGCATTAGCAGTCAGATACAATTACCTGAAGGACCGTGAATTTTGCAACGAAAAATAGTAAGTATAAACTCAATCAACAATCAGACTACGTCCAGGGGGATTAGTGGTCTCTGCTCGTTGTCTCAGATCCAAACTTGGCCGTTTTCTCTAGAGTAAGATAAAAAAGTAAATCCTTGTTTCATCACCTGTAAGGTTCTCATTTAAACATCCCTGGACACTCTGATCATATTTAACGAGAAACTGTTTGACGATTTCAACCAAAGACTGTTTTTGATCAGCCATCATAAAGTTTTCTAAGCTTCGATGATTCTTTAATTTATTAAAACAGCTGACAATGTGATAACAGAAATACTTTCTACTGTGTATCGAGTATCTTCATTAATTTCCTACTTTACATCAACCACTTGCTGGTCATCAATAAACAAGTCTTTCAGAATCATCTTCCATGGACTGGAGACTATCTTTATACCGATGAAGAAATTAAAAAAATCTAACTTTTGGGATAAAACAAAATTACACATGTAAAGTTGACTCAAATCTGCGTTGATCACGGATCACATCTAGAGTTAGCCATTAGATCTTACGGATGTAGGCCAGAACATGTTTAAAAGTGAAATCCACGTTTTCACCTAGATTTAAGTAAATTTCACAAATGATTCAAAATGTATACCCTTCTGTGAGAGAGAACGAGAAAGACATGCAGAGAAAGAGAGACAGACAAATAAGTCGATAAATAAAAATTACAATCTACCTTTCCAAATATAGTTTTGTACAAATGCTTGCAGATAAATGGACTATCTGCACCAGAGAATCCCGAATGAAATATAGGTTGTGATTTATCGAGTTTTTTCCGCAAAGAATTTTAAGCCTTCATTCAATATTGACGTAATGATTTTACACATTACATTATAGTTATGTATCAAAGGGCTATGTTTGTTGTCATGTGTTATTACAGATATATCTCCATAGTTATTTCCTTTGTCTTCAGTAATTAAAACTATATCTCTATAATTATTTGGGTTGTTTTCTGTAGTCCAATATATATATATATATATATATATATATATATATATATATATATATATATATATATATATATATATATATATATATATATATATATATATATATATATATATATATATATGTGTGTGTGTGTGTGTATTTGAGTTAATGTCTGTAATTAAAGATATATATGAATAGATATTTGTGTTGTCTTCTGTAATTGTGGATTATCTCTTTGGTTTTGTTTTTGGTTGTTTTTCTGTAATTATAGATTATATATATAGTTATTTCTGTATCTATACCATTTTTGTTGTTCTTTCGATAGATTTTTAAGCGGAGGAAATATTGTACTTTCTGTCCATAAGGCAGAAAAAATGGCAGTAATTACAGATTTGTTAAATAATACAGTAAGTAAGGGTATTTCATGAGTTGGGTGTGTTTGAAAGAAGTCGAGTTCGGATACAACAAGATCCACATGCTTCATTCATTTTAGCTTAGAAATTGCTACTTCAACATCGCTTCCAGTTATGTTGCTGTTATGTATGTCCTCTGACATTTCAGTATTTGTAATTACATGGATATTAAACAACGTTTGAGTATTTGTAATGACGATGATATTAAGAACGTTTTATCATGTGTAATTACATGAATATTAAAGAACGCTTTATCATTTGTAATTACATTGATATTAACAATGCTTGATCATTTGTAATTCAATTAATATTATCAACGCTTTATCATTTGTAATTACATTGATATTAACAACGTTTAACATTTGTAATTACAATTATATTAAACACTTTAAGCATTTGCAATTATATGTATATTAAATAACGTTTCAGAAATAAACATGTTAACAAAGGGTCTGTGCGATGGAAAACCATAGCTATGGCACAGTGGACAAATATCGCGGACGTTTCTTCATTTTAAGCGTGTGCAGAGCATAATTCTAAGCATCTAACTGTAACAAGGCATAGGGGGGATCGCCGGCCAGTGTTCTAGGTACAGCTTTCTTCTTGTAACATAATTGTTTAAATCGATTCTTGCATATTTGAATAATTGTACGTCTTCCTTATTGTTGATGGCTCTAAATTTGCTTAAAAGTTTATATTTCAGTTGTTTATTTTTGTCGTATTGTGCATTCCACCTTTAATGCAGTGCACTCTTTTCATATAACTTAGGTTAAATCAATTAAACGTCATTAGATCTATAAATTTATATTGGTATACCTGCTGAATATGTACTTTGATAGGTACAATCCGTGAAATCATCACTTCGTCATGTAAAAGAAAAATACTGAATATTAAATTGTATCAAGACCTCACATTATAATGGTTAGCATGATAAATATCTTGTGCTATTGGTCTGTAAACTGATGGCTGTGACATAACGGAATCATACGACGGAGGTGCAGGTATCGTCTGGTAATTTAGATTGTAGTTAAAATTTATCCCGCCTTCCTGAATGGGCTGTGCACTTGGATATATTTGAGTCATTCCAGGCGGTATTTCAATTACATCTCTGTTGTAAGCTTCCACATCACTTTGAAGAATCTCGCAAGGTGCCCGAACAAAATGTGCCGAAGCGGAGTGTGACTGGGAAAAAAAGACAGAAAAGTACGGCATGTTAGATTCTGTCAGACACAATACATTAAAGCTTCTTCGTTAACTCTGTTTTTCTTCAAGAATGGCAAATATATTTTTTCATCTTTGTTTACTAATCAGCAATGCTGCTTTAGTTTTCTTCCATATTTAGAATTTTATGAGAATTTACCATTAATTATCAATAACAAACTCTCTCAAGGACATGTTTAGTCGCATCATAAGTAAATAAAAGCTACCGATTTCAAATGAATTTTGAATAGTACCGTAGCTGTACAAAAACTGAATAGTGAACTTTATTAGATAATGGAGTAATAATAAAAATTGCACTCAAAATGTATCCAATATAACAAGGTGGAACTGATTATGGACAATTTACCAAGTTGATCATTTTTAAAGGCTATACTCTTGTTTATATAATGGAGAGAATCATATATATTTTGCTTCAAACCAGAATCAAGGAGAAATATGAAGTGGTGGTGGGGGATCGATCGCATCACACATGTCTTAATGCACATGGTTGGACATGTTGGAATTTTCCAACTCCATAAACTGTCCCCTTATCTTATTGCATTGAAAAGGAAGTATCTAATGTAAAATCGTAAGATGGATTGTTGAATGTAAAAGAGAAGCTGATGTGGTACACAACATTGTTTCAATTCCAAAATTTTATTAATATCACGAAAACGCATCTTGTTGAGGGAAAATATGTAGATTGCATTGGTATTATTTTTTCGGACATCTAACCAAACCTTTAGGAAACAATGAGAGGTAACAAATTATTGTTGAATCTGAGTGCAATATTGCACGAGCTGGGGTAAACCGCCAGGCCGTCCAAAAAGTTTTAGTCAGAAATCCTGAGATTTTTATTTAGTGTCCGGCTTTTATCCAGAAATTTTGTAGGATTATACACAATTTTTCGTAAGAAGGAAGAGCCGATAAATCAGTCATAACTATTTGTTGTTTTGATTGTCAGTAAGCAAATAAGAACCGATTGTCTGTAAGGGAAATCATAAATTGTCTCCAAGCAACTATCCTGGGTGTTGATTGGTTGATGAAAAATCGTTAATCCAATAAAATGTGGTATAATAAACCCACGCTATGTTTGGATTTCCCCGCTTTCGGCTAAGCCCTAGCAAACTCGATAATAAATCTAACGTGTAGTCGTTGCCCAAATAATTATTCACAATTAGGAAAAAAGAAATCTGGAAATTTAAAAAAAAATACAAATCCGATGAACTTGAGACGGAGTTAAAAGGCCGGAAAATCTGGTTTTCTTCGGCGATTTGGTAAGCATACACAAGAATTCTGAGTTTGCATGCAAGATACAGTTTATATATATATATATATATATATATATATATATATATATATATATATATATATATATATATATATATATATATATATATATATATATATATATATATATGGTCCGCCCCACTGTGAAGTTTTTGTCATTATGGGGGATTGGTATGCTTCCAATATTTATCTAAATTTTTGTAGAAGTCCCACCCAGGCTCGATTTTAATTGAAAGTTGATTTAGTGACAGTTAGATATACAGCTCTGAGCCCCCAGTCAGCAATGCCGATGGTTAAATGATAAAGGAGACAAAAAGGGTCAATTTCAATAATAACAATTTAATAAAAAATTAAGTAGTCAATAATTCGAATTTCCCAAATACACTTCTTCCGCCCGACCCTTTTCTAGCATATCGCATCATTTGATTCGTAGTGAGAGATTTCCACCTGTCCTTGTGTTCTACTCATCTATTTATCCTTCCCTATCTCCTAACTCCTTCTCTGCCTCTCTGCCTCCATCCAAGTTCCTTCTCCTTCTCCTCTATTTCCTCCTCCCGACTGCTTTCCTCCTCCACCACCTTCTATCCCTCTTCTCTAAGTCGACTACACTCTGTCAACTCAGCACTCCCAGTCTCACTTCCGTCTCCCTTTTAAAGACAAGGAACTATTAACTTGCACCAGACGTTCTTACCCACCTGTCAAAACACAAGGATAGTACAATATTTTCCTCAGTGCTCACATCTAACACTTTAAGCAGCCTATTATCACAAAAGGCTATTAAATTTCACCGGTCACGCATTCTTTCACACCGAAATACGCATATATTCGTGTATGGTAAAACACAAAATAATAACACAGCATAATAAAAGCAAAGTATCAATTACTCGTATACATACAGCAATAAATTGCTTCACAACAATACATACTCATAATTCCATTAGAGAAACTAATAAACAACAATCAGACGCATATATTTAAATCACAACTCATACCAAATATATAAATATTCAAATATCCATGCTCTGATATATTCACACATCTATCGCAACTATTCTTACATACTTCAATCATTTTCCTAAACTCCAATTCAAACATGCGTAAACTCTAACATAACGCATTACTAAAGGTACTGGTTACTACGGAGTAACCTACCAGCTAATTACAATACTAATTCTGACGAACTAGTAATCTACACAATACTCTACGTAAACTCAAATTCATGTCTCAAATACGCTTATAAATGGAACACTACAAGGTAATTCTATACACTAACACAATGCCAGTAATTAAGTATACATGCTACAAATACTTACAATTATGACGACGTGATGTTTTGCAAAAATCGAGCAAATAGCTTACTAACATTGAAGCTTTTCCATCTCTTCCAATTCTGGTCCTAAGATTCCCGCCAAATTATGAATGGCTTCTCTCGGAGTATAACTAATTCTTATAACGGCTAGATGTACTTCTCCTAATCTTCCACGGTATACTGATACATTTCTGAAAGTTGCCAGCTATAATTCGGATCTAAGATTTAATCCCACCCTCTTTCTTAATTCCGATTGGATGTCGTTGTGGACATTCCCAATCAAACTTAGTTTGAAAATATCTTCCCGCTTGTAGGTCTACGTGGCGGGTGAGAACACACCCCGTTCACCGTTCGGGCTTCCTTTGATCCATGGACTGATGTTTTAACGACAGCATGTGAGGATGACGAGCCCTTTGACTGATGGCTATTCTATAATTTGGGGGGCTTGCGACTTGCGTAATCGATTAACACTGCTTACGGAGATTTTTACACATCAAACGCTGTAGTAATACCCCAGTATATATATATATATATATATATATATATATATATATATATATATATATATATATATATATATGTATATATGTATATATGTATGTATATATATATATATATATATATATATTTATATATGTATATATATATATATATATATATATATCCTGATACATGGACTTCAAAACGTGACTATGTATGTATGTATGCATGCAAGTATGTATGTATGTATGTATGTATGTATGTATGTATGTATGTATGTATGTATGTATGTATGTATGTATGTATGTATGTATGTATGTATGTATGTATGTATGTATGTATGTATATGTGTGTATGTGTGTGTGCGTGCGTGCGTGCGTGCGTGCGTGCATGCATGTATGTATGTATGTATGTATGTATGTATGTATGTATGTATGTATGTATGTATGTATGTATGTATGTATGTATGTATGTATGTATATGTGTGTATGTGTGTGTGCGTGCGTGCGTGCGTGCGTGCGTGCATGCATGCATGCATGTATGCATGCATGTATGTATGTATGTATGTATGTATGTATGTATGTATGTATGTATGTATGTATGTATGTATGTATGTATGTATGTATGTATGTATGTATGTATGTATGTATGTATGTGCTCGACATGTATGTTCTGTTCTTTTTGTCTATTTTGAAGCATGTAAATGGATAAATGAAGATCAGGAAAAAGCTTTTTATAGAATTGAACATAGCAAAAAGTACTGGCCAAATTTGGTTTTGGAAACAATTTTCAAAGATGGACTCAAATCTGTACAATGATATAACTGTTCAAGTGCTCAAGTGCAGGTGTATGGAACTAACACGGAAAAATTCGAAATACAAAGATGAGTGAGACAAGGATGTCCACTGTCAATGCTATTATATGTAATAGTGATATAAATACTGAGTATAAAAATAAGATCAAATAAACTAATCGAAGGAATTAAGGTACCGAACTTAAGAGAAGAATTTAAAATGCTCCAGCATGCAGATGATTGTACAAACTTTTATAAAAGACTCAAATTGTTTTAAACACTTGGAAAAAGAATATGAAAATTTTGATAAAGCTTCAAGGTCAAAATTTAACCATGGTAAAACGGAAATTATAAAAAATAGGAAACTGGAGAAGAAAACCACCCCGGTTTCACCCCCACCCCCATCTAATCAAAGACAAGTTCAAAACTTTAGAAATATATTTTGGAAAATATGAAGAGCAGAAAAAATTAAATACTATTAAAAAGAAAATAAAGGAGCGTATCGAAACTTGGGCACAACGCCAAGAAGTATAATGGAGAAAGCTCAAGTAGCTAAGACATACGGTTACTCAAATGCTAATTATATACTAAATTTTTTAGAATTAAAACAAACCACATTTAAAAAATAGATAAGGATATAATAAAATATATATGGGGATATAGACCACATTATGAAGAAAAAGAAACGCTATAGAGGGAAAATATTAAAGGGGGACTAGCGCTACCCAACTAATTATGGAAACAAGAAGCAAATATTTTAAACCGCTTAGTAAAAGTAAATGCCAATCCCAATATGCTATGGGAAGCATTATATATTTACTGATTTGGTTTTAATATTAATAACAGAAACGGTATTTTTAGAAACAACGCACTGACTAATAAAATTTATCAAGAGGAAATTTATATATGCTAAAATTTGATTGCAAAGAAATATGTGAGGGGGAAAATATATATAAAATAATAAGAAACTTTTATACTACGAATACAAAATATAAAGTGGAAAGGGAAAATTGGGGAATTAATTGGAGCAATACTTGGAAAAACATAAAGTCGCTTAAAATACAAAGTACAATTTTTAAATACCTTGATAATGTTTGGCTACCAGAAAAAGTAGCAAAGAGGATGAATATGGCTAGAATAATTCCCAAAATGACCTCTTTCCAAAAAAAACCAACACAAAAACAAAACAAAACTAAAAAAAAAATCATGTTGTAACTGAATGTAATAAAATAAAAATAAAATCAATATCGAAAAAAATTATATATCAAAATAACATTCTTTTATTTTTAGATGCAAAATTAAAAAAGACCCTATATGATGTAATAAACTTTCTGATAGATACAATAAAACAACGTGGACAGGTTATAGTGATACGTAAATGAGCCAATAATACACGTCCCCAAAATCAGAAAATTAAATAAGCTTTTTCAGTTTTACTAAAATTACTAATTAACTCCTAGAAATGGAATCCAAAAAACTAATATAATTGAAGTAATATGTAGATAGGGTACCTGCACATATGTGAAGTAAAAGACAGAAATGCTACCATACTAAACTACAAAGCGCCACGCGAATTGGGAAGGCTGGTGGAGGAACCTCCTAAAAATACATGTGTAGGATATGGATAGACAATACAGAAATACACGGGGAAAATGTTTTTTTTTATTTCTTATTTTTAATAACTAAAGGGATTCTATAATAATAGAAAGGGGACTATCAACACTTTAGCATTTTGGAACTTTTTATTTGGGTATTATTTCATGGAGAGTGTGGAAGTAAGGCCTGGTCATTGACAGGAGAAGTGAGTCAGACACACGGTTCCTTGCAAGCCGTCTTTTTGGCATCCCCTTACATTCAAACTTGCATATGAGAAATGATACATAAACTAGCTATCACTAAAGCACTAGGTTTTTATTTATCTCATAAATAACTTACACCATTTCTCATAAAAAATTCAAAAAATGTATTTAAAAAAAGTAAATAATTATATCTATTTTAATAACAACTCGAAATCGTCAGGTTATAATTTGCTGTCTTTATACATACACATGTATAGCAATCACAAAATAAAGCAATACACATATAGCATGTATAGGACGTAGGCGACCCCTTTGGCAAGGGTCACTTGAAATGGTAAAGGGAATAACTGTCCCGATCTGATGATTAAAATAGGAAAGGGAGGTCACCCTTTAGATAACACTAGGGAAAGGGATATACCCAATTCAGTTATAAACATATAAAATAAGCAACACACCGGTGGGATACACAACCACATAAAAACCTTTATCTTTGGCGGAAGGGGGGGGGGTCATTTGTATGGTCTCCCCTTCAAAAGAAAAGAATATAGCGTGCGATGTTATTACGTATTACTGAAATGGGTTTGCACATTTATGAAAATTCAATTCAAAAACCTGCAAATATCTTAGTCGTACGTTTCATGTAATCATTAATTGATTATATTTATAACCAATAGTCCTGAAAGTATAAAAAATTAGAAATAAATTTTTGTTTTTTATCATGAATATTAAGACATGAATGAAGAGATGATATTCATCCCCTATTTCTAGAGACTGGCAAAGTGTGCAATATCTTTCATCAACCATTGACCCATCTCAACGGAAAACTCACTACTTGCAGTTCTAAACTTAAGGTTTGAGTTATTGTTTAGGTAATGAGAAGTATATATTTTCTAAATCCAAGCAAGTTTTAAATAACATGTAAGTAAGACCTTTAGATAACTATTGATCTTAGCTTCTCAAGTTTGTATATAGTGATATTTTAGTTCCACGGAGTTTGTTAGCTATTCAACTACCCAAAACTTTGATGTTTTCCATACCCATCATCATCTAAGGTATATTGTACTTCAATTAACTATTTTTTATTGTCATAGGAATTATCACTAAAGTGTTTTTGTAAGACAGAATACATATGATAAAATATTTTTGTTTCATGACTTCTAAACAGTTTAGCCCAATAGTTTACCATGCAAATTTTAATGTTGATAATTAAGGGGAAACGACCATATTCGTCGTATATCATATATAGAGGGGTACAGTTTTCAACAATATCAGATTTTACAAATACCTAAACATCAAAATTGGGGCTCCAAGTGGCCGAGTGGTCTAAAGCGCTGTCCGTTACGGATCACTGCCATCTCACCTCTGTCTGCGTGGGTTCGAGTCTAGGATTCGGCGAATGCGGATATGTGAGAAAGCTTGCCAGTAGCTTCTCGTGGGTCGGTGGTTCTTTCCGGTGATTTCCCGGTTTCTTCCTCCACCATTAATACTGGCCGCCATGAATAGCCTATCGTGTGCTGAAAAATGGCGTTAAGCCCAACAACAACAACAACAACAACATCAAAATCATATGATCAAATCGGTAAAATGATGTGATCAAACAGTTTCTACTGACAACCAACGGGCAAATTTAAATTGTTACCATGGTTTTTAAGTACATTCATACCTTTATTATCTATGTGTGTATGTATGTATGTGTGTGTGTGTTTGTGTGTGTGTGCGTGTTTGTGTGTGTGATTTGTATTTCTAACGCAGCTTTAACAATTTTTGCGCCATAATGCTACGATGTCTGCAGTGTGGCAGTTTATTGTGATGTCTAGCACTGGGGCATCATGACGGCAGACATGTAGAATGATGTTCCACCCAGTCACCTTATCCTGACACCAGGCCGACCAGTCCTAAGATAAACCTCTTGATGCTGAGCGTCTAGCGAGGCAGCTGTTAGTAACATTTGTTTAAGTCTTTGGTACGACTCCGACTGGGTTAGAACCCGTGACCTTTCGCATCTGAGGTGGGCGCTCTAAATACTAGGCCAATAAATTAAATAAGACTAAACAAAATAAAAAATTATCTGTTGTGAAATAGCCATTCCTGAATTTATCTTACTCTCATGTAACAGTTTATTTTCATCAAGGAATTTAGACAATATACAATTTAGTACTGCGGTAAAAACTCCACCAAAGATGCTTACAAAAGTAATAGGTGTACAATTTGAGATATCAGTTGTGTCCTTTTGTTGTTGTTGTTCGTCCTTCGTTCTCGAAGACGACCATGACTTCACGTCTGGGCTAGTCTGTGAGTGCGCAGATGGCTGGTGAGGCCAATCCGCGCTCTGAAGTGTCTAGGGCAATGCAGGTATGGAATTGCCGGGGCCTGGATCGATTGAGGGTTGGCACGCTTTCTCTGCTCTACCTCTGCCGGCGTTTATGTTTGGCCTCGATGATCCGTTGCTCTTCAAAAGCATCAGCGCCTGAATTGATCTGTTGGAGCCAGGCATCGCGGTCTTTGGCAAGCTGCTTCCAGCTGTCTGGATCAATGCCACAGGACTTGATTGAGGCTTTGAGCATGTCCTTGAACCGCTCCTTTTGGCCTCCTCTGGAACGTTTGCCTTCAGTTAGTTCCCCATAAAACAATCTATTTGGGATGCGCTCATCAGGCATACGGCAGACATGGCCAGCCCAGCGGAGCTGTGATCTTCTGAGCATGGCATGGACGCTTGTCATCTCAGCTCTCTGGAGGAGTTCTGTGTCAGAAATCTTGTCACACCATTTGATTTGGAGCAGTTTTCTGAGGCAGCGCATGTGGAAGGAGTTTAGCTGTCTTTCATGACGACTGTACACCGTCCATGTCTCACAGGTGTACAAGAGAAAGGGCAGTACTACTGCACTGTACACCTTAATCTTGGTTTTCAGGCTGATTTCTCTTCTATTCCACACAGAGTTGTGGAGTCTGCCGATGGCTGCACTTGCTCGAGCAATCCTGAGGGTGACCACTTTCATAGAATGGTACAACAGCACATTTAGTCCAACTACCAGGTACGTAGCCAATATCCAAGATCATATTAGAATGTTTTATATACATATTTAACACATTTGTCAGTAATTGAGTTTTTATATATTCATTTACTTGATTATCAATTGAACCCGTTTTATTATTTGTTTTCATTGTTAATTACTTTTAAGATTTCTTCATCTGTAATTAGGCCATTAAAACAAGAGTTACTGACAACATACGCCGCTTGCACCGTTTCTGGGGTTAATCGATATCTGTGTTCACTGAATATATTTTTTTAAAAATATTCCACAAATTGTTACATTGCAATACTTTCAACCAGCTTTTTTCTTGCCGATATTATTTATCATATTCCAGTGTATCTTTGGATCTTTGGGTTATAAAGTGTGTAATTTCCTTTGCAATGATTTTGAAAACGAGAATAATATTTTTGCAAGAGGTTTCTTATACTTTCTGTTAACATTTAGAATATTTTTTTTACTCACTGCAATTTTTTTTTTAAGTCGTGGACTTTCCTGTTCAAGTGGTAATGTTTTCTGGCTTTCATAGACTCACTGCCAAACCATATCCTAAAGTCAGCTGTATGCCCTTGTTGGAGAAATACTAATTTAGCAGAGCTGATAAAAACATCGCTAATGTCGCTAATTGATGAATCCATCTACATCGTCTCAGGTGATATTATCTTTACTGATAAATTCCAGCAAATCACACTAGAAATCATTGAGATGTTTTTCATTCTCGTATTCTACGTATTATGTAACCGCATAAAAGTGTCCCTGGTTAAAATCTCTGTAGGCACGAAATTCGTTAGGTGCGTGCAGCCTTTTATAATTAAGTAATTCTCTTGCCCTGAATTTTTATTTGCTTTCTGTCAACACTACCCTTGCATTGCCTATAGGTACCGCAAAGTACTCGCTTAAAAGTCTCCCAACTGTAAACAACATGCTTATCTTCCGTCATAAAATGCACAGGAAGATCAGGGTATAATATTGTTTGTTTATCTGACTATTGAAATACTCTGCATAGACTTCGATCTGTCTGCGCATTATGCTATGGTAGATCTTGGTTTGCAGTGGACTGTTGGAACCGGCTTATAAGCCAGTATATACCGAACCTTTAAAACTGAATTAATTTTTTTTTTCCAAACACTCTTACTATTTCAAAAAAACCTAATCAAGAATGATTATCTGAAACCTCAGTTATTACGTTACTACATACAAGACGTCAAAGAAGCAATAACCAAGACAACTCCAACATTTATTTTATTAATGTTGAGCCTTAATTAAGGAATTGTTTTAAACGCAATTACATGCGAAAATTTGAAATCTCTTAGTTCTTCATAGCTATTGTTATTTACAGATCATCAAGGAGTTAGTTGATCGTGAGTACGGCAGAACTACGATAGCCAGTAAAGGCCGTCCGATTATATGGAACATAGCATCATACAGTATGTTTGTACACGTAAGCATCTTTTTAAAACCGTTGTTGTTTTTGTTGTTGTTGTTGTTGTTCAAGGGTTTAACGCCATTTTTCAGCACAAGATAAGCAATACATGGCTGCCAGTATAACTGGTTGAGGAAGAACCACCGACCAATGAGAAGATACTTGCAAGCTTTCTCACGTACCCACAGTGGCTGATCCTGAGACTCGAAACCACCTAGACAGAGATGAGATAGGAGTGATCCGTAACGGTGAGCACTTTAGATCACTAGGCTACTCGAGACCCTCCTTAAACCGTTGTAATTCAGGTCAACTGAGTGTTAGAAAATGTTGTAAAGAAATTGTTAGCATGGAAACTTGTTTTAATTTGGGATATATGCCTGCATTCTTTTGTTGGGAAATATTAATTTAAATAAACAAGTCAGATTTTGTATTAAAAATTGCTATGAGGAGAAATGGTATTTGTGCTTTGTTAAATTTCCCTAATAAAGTTTTATTCCTTTTATATTTAATAAGTTAAACATAACTTCACGGGAGATATTTTGCATCTGGATACATTGAAGTTATCACTAGTTTGGCTTAGTTGAATACTTGGTCTTCATTATCCTATTTAAAACCTTATTTGGTCTAAGTTTTGTTGTAAAGGTACTACTGAATGAAGTTCCTAGCATGAACATTAAGTACGTACAGTGATTTCAATTTTCTGTCGAAATCGTTGCACATCTACTGGTAAAGACCGTGTTCATTGCGCTGGATGAGTTCGTCCTTGTAAGAGAGACCTCCCACCACACACAAGGAACAAAACCCCAATAAAATATTAGCTATAATTCACATTTTTAAAAACATTGGAATTAAAATAACATTCTTCAAGAATTATGTCTGTATTTTAAAAACAGCAATTTACATTTGTTTATCTCTTGCTATAAATTTGGCGTCTTCTTTGGAACTTTTTAAATACTGGTACTATTTGCTGTTTTATTCTGGCGGAATTAATTCGTGTGTATATATTTAGTAAATTAGGATAATTAGGTTTGGAAAATATCAAGTACCAGTCCATTTTAAGCTTCTGTAAGTGGCGCTGGTTAGAAAATACGGAAACTTCGCAATGAAAAAGTACTGTATACATACTGCATCCTTTTATAATATATAATCGTTGTTTCCCTTTAACAAGGGTGAATGAAGTTACAAATGTCAGACAAATTACTTAAGTTTGACCTATTTCTTTACAGAATTCACTGCTTTCCAAATGGAATAATAAACACCCTCGGACAGGCAAAAATTTTCAAAAAAAGAATGAGCAACCTAAACGATGGAACGACTATGTTGGAAGTAACATTATGGATAAGATAAGATGTTATAAAATGACTGGTGTAAACCAGATACATGAAATTACATTCCTAGGCTACTTTGCTTCAAAGTGTTTTGCCTAGTGGCTTGGCAGTCAAGCTAAACTCATATGGGAATCGAAACCGGTACTTCTGTGTAGGAGTCCAGCATGCTGAAAAATAAGATACCACTCTTTTTCTGTAGTCAGATTAGCAAAATATCAGCAACGAGAGCTGCTCTATAACACGTGTCTGTAAAACAACGAATCTTAAAATTATGATTTGTTTTGTCGGCTCAGACCTATCTTAGCAATACGATCCTACTGAACGCATGTTTATAAGGATTGTAAGATGAACATAAATAAATTAAACAACTGTCTTTACCCTTGAACTGTGTCCTCTTGGTTTCCTCTTCCAGCAACAAATACATGTACAAATTCCTATCAAAAGGCCGGCGGCCGCAACCACACCAACAACAAGGCCAATAAGTCCGATGGAAGTGAGTAGGAATTTACAATCGGAGTAGTCTCCACATGGATTATACCCACTGCAGTTGAGGTCCTCGTGTATGCAATGACCATTCTGACACTCATATTCGTCTGTTTCGCATGATCCTGAAATTGCAAACAAAAAAAAAAAAAAAAAAATGATCATCGCCGAGTTCTACATTGTTTGATTTTTAAAACTCTATTCAATCATATGCTAAATTATTGTGAACATTTTAGGAAAATTCCATGAAGAAACGCTACTAAATTGGCATTGTGTTTGCTTGTTTGATTTGTTTAGTATAGAATGCCAACACTGTACATTGATTGTTTCCAAACCATGACTAACTCTTCGTTTGTAAATGGTCATGCTAATTGGGTATGAAATGTAATACAAGCAACGACCAATTGTTTTACAATAAAAAATATTTTAAAAAATATAAACTTTTACATGGCTAAAATGGCATGTTCAAAGAGTTAGTGTATCGCAGTACACGTTTAGTTGTTTAGATTTAATTTCATAGCAAAATGCAAAAATAAATCATATGACAGTAAACTGCTCTTCAGTAAACACATAAGAGCTAAAAAAAAACCAGATTGTCAACATTTTCACGATGTTTAAGTCAGCAGAGTGGCATCCACCCTTGTAACTCCATTATTGCTAAAGGGGTGTAGGTGGGGTCGATCTGGGATCCAATTTCCATCAAAATTATTTCTTGAAATTTAAAATGGGGCTCACATTTATGTCTGCAAGGGAAGATTGTCAATTTCTTGCTACGGTACAGGTGCAGGCAACAAAAACAACAACAGCAACAACAACATTAATAATAATAATAATAATAATAATAATAATAATAATAATAATAATAATAATAATAACAACAACAACAACAACAACAACAATAACAACAACATCATCATTATTATCAACAACAACAAAGTAATTCTCTGCTCTATGACGTTCGAACGACCTCGGCCAAAGAAAATGTATGATGTAATTAGAGACCATTTTGAACTTCTCGTTTGCCAGTTCTTCACACTACGTAATAATAATCTAATAAACGTCATAACGACTTTAGGACATATCATCACTAACAGGAACATGAGCAGAAGTTTGAGACCACGGAAACTGAATGATTTCTCCATTTTTTTTTAAAGTGCGGGTATTTCACTGATGGCTGAAACGTCTATATTTCAGTAAGCTGTTTTATATTTTGTATATAAGAAAAAACTTACCAATATTGAAAGTATCACAACAATTATTTCATAGTCTCTAATAGATATCAATAGTGTCGTTGATTAAAACTTCTAATGAATTATTTGCTAGATATATAGCACAGAAGTATTTCTTCTAACAAGCGATATTAACTTTCACCTTTAGAGATATAAAATATTCATGTCTTCCTAGTCTCAAATGCAAGGCATCAACAACATTTAGTCAAAAAGAAAGATATCGAACTTGAGTTAATTTGCGAAAGCCATTTTTCTTTCTGCAGCTTTGATGACCTTGACCTTTGAAATATTAGCCTGAAATGCAAGTCGTGCACAGAGAGAGAGAGAGAGAGAGAGAGAGAGAGAGAGAGAGAGAGAGAGAGAGAGAGAGAGAGAGAGAGAGAGAGAGAGAGAGAGAGAGAGAGAGAGACGCGTGCAACAGAATGGTAATTCCTTTTGAAGACACATTTTTATATCTTGGAGTTCCTCTGGTCTTGACCTATAATCTATTAATTCAAAATTAGAAAGTCAATATGCCCTTGACCGTAAACCTTAAAGGGTGTGTTTCTTGTTTCAGACGCAAGTCGTTTAAAAAGCTTAGTCAATACATCTGGTACATAACTTTAGTAATTTGTGGAAATAGATTTTCATTTTTTTCAATCACTGTGACCTTAATCATTGACATATTTTACCTCAACATAGACAATAACCAAAAGATTCAGGCAAAGCGCATAAAAGAGTTCAAAATATTTTGTGGCAGCCATTTTGCAAATTAGAATCCTAGTAACCTTCACTTTGGCCTTTTTTGCTTCAAATTCAACAGTTTTATTTATTTTATAATCAACACGCTATTTGCAAAGTTTCGTCAAAGAATATGTATATAAGTCAAGTTATTGCCAAGAACCGGTTTTCTTCTTCAAGTCCCTGTGACTTTAACCTTGGTCTTTTGAACCATAATTGAAGTTTCTTCTTTGTCCTAGATGAATGCTACTCACAAAATTTTGGTAACATTAGATGGTGGAGAAGTTCCGTGTAAAAAAAAATAGGGGACAGACTTGCATACGTATGTATGTATATAGGGACATCATAACATATGTTCCAGCTAATGGCTTGAATAATAATAATAATAATAATAATAATAATAATAATAATAATAATAATAATAATAATAATAATAATAATAATAATAATAATAATAATAATAATGATGATGATGATGATGATGATGATGATGATGATGATGATGATGATGATGATGATGATGATGATGATACTACTACTACTACTACTACTACTAATAATAATAATAATAATAATAATAATAGTCGTTGTCATCATCATCGTTGAAAATATACACTGATGATAATAATGTGCTGCTGCTGATTGTGGTGTTGGTGTTGGTGACGATGATAATGATGGTGACAAAGTTGATTGCCATGAAAGTGATCACAATAACGCTGATGATCATGACTGTTGTGGTTTAGTGTTTAGCGTTACAGTTTTTATAAACTTATTTAAACGTTTACCATTATTATAGGAGTTGAACACCAATGAAAATCGACCATTCTGAGCTGGAAAAGGATCCGGTTTGAATCGAAGTCTTAAATATCTTGTCTTTGATGTATACAAGCCTTTCGGTGCAATGTTTCCACACAAAAATGGGTCACCTGGAAACCCTGCAAAGCAAAAGAGAAAACATCGAGACTGTAAGAAATTAAATCAATACAACCTCTATAGTTCATCTGAACGTAAATATACCTGAATATCGCTCACCAACAAAAAGTTCAGTTTTATGTTGTTTTTCTTGTCTTGTGTTTAGGTATTAACCATGCAAATGCGTAGTTTGGAATATGTTCAGTGATTGCATTTAAGATTGATTCTATACATTTTGGCTGTCCCGAGTGACTTTAGAAGGTTTTTTTTTCTGATAATGTACATTCAAGTATGATGCACAGAAGAACTGAAACGCTTCCTTAATTAAGTTCCGGGCGCTTAGTCAACCGGGACCCCACTGACATTTCTATCTCACAGACCCCTCGTCTTCTTGTTTGCCCCATTACAACGGCATTCTCTGATCAACCACTGCTCTTATGACATAAATAATATATAATGAACAGGATATTAAGGTTTTCTTGTTTCCAGAACTCTGTCTCGAAAAGTAAATTTGTACAAGACGAAAGAAAGACCTTTTCTTCATAATATCCACAAAGTCTACCCTATTATTTTGGTCACTGAGAAGTGATAACTTTTAATTTTTTGTTGGCACGATTAATAATAATTTTATAAGGAATTAAACCAATATGTGAGATATATCAGCCAATAAACCCAACCATTAATATGTTCTTTTAAATACCACTTGAATAATGAAGAAGACGGTAGTCTCACCAAGCGTGTTCTGAATTCAATTAGCGAATGAAACAGAAAAATGGGATATGATTACAACTAAAATATCACAGTTTTGCTCTGGTCTGGAAATCTGAGCCAAGGAAAGGTAGGATAGTCATTTGACCTAATAATTCAAAACGATGTACGTACATACAGGTAATTCATATATGTAATTGCATCATGCTGCACTCTCATTAAGAATAAGTTGGTCTTCTGCATAATCGTCAGTTTTACAGAGTAAAAAAAGGGAGTTATCCCTTCGAATTTAAAAAAAAAAATCTTCTGCTTGAGCCAGGGAAGTTTCCCAGATGGATTCTACATCCTGTTCAGAATGTTCCAGCATTACAAAATTTAATCGCACATTCGGTTTTCACAAGTTGATCAAAGAAATGTCCGATCAAGCAAAAATTAATAAAATCCCGATATAAATTATACTTTGGCCATTGTGATATTGCAGCTTTATTACCAAATCTTCCTTGCAAGAAATAAGCATGGCTAAGTTCACAGAGATTTCATAGCATGCCGCTTTAAGATAATGCTAAATATTTTAAAAAGTATTTATCTTTCTGTGTGTTTTAAACCTACATCTTCCAAGTCGCCTCTGCAGACCTATTTTCACTCTACTCTGTCGGATTTGTTGTGGAAATGTAGTCTGATTCAAATATAATTATTAGACGCAAGATTTGTCCAGCAAAGTGCACAGGAAGTTGTCTGATCTCATTACCCTACTTTCAGCTACTCCAATACCTACCCGATATTGCAAATTACCCTTCAGACCAACAAGTTCATATACATAGGTGTCATTGCAAATAATTACGCGTCTCCGTGTCCATGATGACATTGCCAATCAATTCTCTTAGGGATAATGTTACAGTCCAATACGATATATTATCAAAAACTGACTCTTCAAACCACCTAATTAAAATTTCAGCAAATTCTTAAGACGCTATGCTTTTCACTTTTTGTGAGACTTCAGCGAAGAGGGAATGTCATCAATGATCATGCAGGGATATACTTTCATAATGATTGACAGACCTTGGATATAAAACGTTTGTTTGGACTCCACCAATTATAAGTAAGGCCATGTAATGCCGTTGAATTCTAGTAATGACAAAGATAACTACGGTAATAATATTATATTCAAAACAGCATAGTTAAGGGAATAAAGACAAATACAGAGGGACAGCCAAAACATACGAAAAGGATAGACGGAGAGACATAATTACACGAAGAACAATACAAATGAACTGATAATAAATAAAGAGTGAGACAGATGCCTTCTATTCTTTGTTCCTGTTCTGTGTCCACTCCATCTGTGATTGAAATACCGCTGTTGCAGCCGACGCTCATTTCCTCAAAATGGAAAGCTATGTAGGGGAACCGACGCCATGTTTTGATGACCATAATACAATCTTCTGTCTGGCCGGAATATAGACTATTAAAAACAACCCGTCCACTGTAAGAATTTGATAACGTTAGATCAAGTTCCTCTCCGCAGTATTGTTTCATCTGATCTGAAATTCAACAACAAACTTACACTTGTCGTGAGCAGACGACATGCTGATGTTTCCAAGGACTTTTGACATTTCTAGCATCGATATATGGTATTTTAGTGTCAAACGTCACATTAAGTCATTATCAACCAATAGGATGTTTTCTTTTGTGTTCATATAATTTTATTTGTGGCCTTACACTTTATAATTATCATAATTATGTTTGCCCTCTCATTCCATTTTTCGAATCTTTCCATCTTTCTTGGTCGATCTAAGTTAATGTGGAACTTCCAACCATGGGAATCCTACATTTAAAAAAGAAGGCTACGGAAGTCATACTCCTGCCTTGTCTAGGACGGATTTTAAAAGTCAGATGGTGCTATTTTAATACACTTGTGCATTTGCTAAATTTGCTCTTGACCGTAATACTCTTTTGATATTGATGATGAAATATAGTTACATATATTTTATTTAAATTCGGAAATAACACGATTGATTTTGTAAGATTTAAAAAAATTTATTTGACATTTGATAGTTTGTGAGACAATCTGAAGCGAGTAAACTGACTACATGCAAAAACTCGGTAATACGACTCGAATCAATCTTTAAAGGCAAACTAAAACAGCTGACATGTAAATATATCATACATATTTACTATATAAATACATTGCAATTTTCTCATTCGACTGAGAATAGTATAGGGGGCTACTGTAGCCACAAATGGGTCGTTATGGCTTCAAGAAGAATTAACATTAGGGCCGCCATGTTGAAATCGGCCTAATGGCCTCACTAGGAACTTTTTGTTACGATAAGATACGAGTTTAAATTAAGGTCGCTTTCGCTCTTAGGGCAATGTGCGACAATTTTATTCCCAAAACGTAAGATATTTAATTGGTCGATTGACGATGGATAAGAGCCAATCTCCACTCGTGCTATTGTATGCAGATTATATTGTATGCAGATTATACTACTAAATTTCCATGTTTGGCTGCATCAAACGAGGGCCGCGGCAGGTGAGCTGCACACCACGATAGCAGGCACGCCCAATATTAAGGATGTTTTGATAGACAATAAATGTCGCTTTTGCATGTTTTAGAATAAACGTCTGTGTTATTTTACAGAATAAAGAGACGAGGCCGACTGCGTTGGTTTATGTTGTAAATTTATTTGGGCTTTTCAAAACATTATTGTGATGCGCGTGTTAATTTGAAGGTACATAAGTAATTACGATTTTGGTTGCGCCTTGTGCGGTGGACCTGATGGCTTGGGTTTTGGCTATCTTATTTAATTAGTTTGGAGTTTATTAAGTATCGTAGTTTTGTGCCGTATTGTGCAGTGGGACCTGATGATCATCAGTTTTAAATCATTTTGTAGAATTAAGTTTAGGCCTCAGTTGGTATATATCTTAATCAGATGTGATTCAATTAGCACCATCATGTGTGGCGCGGCTTGTTGGCTGGGTTAAATCCATCTTATATTGTCCAATTTGGAGCCGGTGGTGCTATAATAGGATAGACTCACACAACCCGTTTGGAAGTAGACATTATTAGTGGTACATGTGTTAGTATGGTATATACTTTATTCAGTCTTGCTAAGGTAGTATAATAATGCTCAGTTACTGAGTGATTGTGAATGAATTAAAATGGCGACTTCGTGTACCTGTTACCTGTTGGCATTGCTAACTACATTGACCTGCTATTTTATATAACTTTACAGCCAACTTGTAGTTTTTGCTGCGTGGCGATTTGTGACCTTTAATGTTGCATTGCTTGTAAATCAAATGAACTTTGTATATTATGATCCGATTTTTTCGTGCTTTATTCTTAAAAATGTTTCTTTTGTTGTGATATCTTGGACAGGCGTTTAAGACATTATTAAAGTCTTTGTAGATTTGTAGAGTTTTGTAGATTTATTTTCTTATGTGGTAAAACAACTTTTCTACTGTTTTGCCAATTGATATTTTAAAGCCCTACTCCTCTGCCCATTTACCAACTGTGGTTTAACTTTTTTGTATTTCGTTGATTATGGTTTCACTTGCCTGGTTGCCTGATTTTCATATACCACTGTCGTCAGACAATTGTGAGATGTCTACTTTGGAAGGGTGGACAGATTTTTGAGATCATTTTTTATATTAAATAAGGTGAGGCTAAGAATGTTCCCTTGGGGAATACCATTCTTTAAGTTTAACTTTCTGAGTATTGATCCTCTATTTTAGTCTTTATTTGTCTCCATGTTAGAAAATTTGAAATCCATTGGTGCATTTGGCCTGTGATTCCGTAATGGTTTTGTTCTGCGATTAGGCCATTTGTTCATTCTAGGTCAAATGCTTTTTGAGGTTCTAAACAATCACAATCTGATGTCGGCCGCATTTGTGCCTGGCGTTAAGTGCTAGTTTACTATTGATCTTTTGTTTTTAAATCTTCTTTGGGTTTGTGAGATCATATTGTTTCTTTCTTGATGGTGCATAAGTCAATTGTTGGTCATGATTTCTATTATTTTGCAGATGTTTTTTTGTAAGGGAGAGATCTGTAGGAATATAGGTTTATTGGATCTTTGGCAGGATTTAGGATAGGTATTACTATTGCTTGTTTCTATTTTTATTATATGCTTCCGTTACGCCATATGAAGTTTATCAAGTCGAGCATTATAGTTTCTATGTTTTCTGACAGGTTCTTTCGCATGTGTGTGTGGGTGCAGTTGTGACTGACTACTATAGCCTGCTTGATCTGTGAACAAATGGGGATATTTGGTTTCGATGTTTATCCGATTGTTCTGAAATTGTGCTGTATGGCTGCTCATGCATCCAAGGCGTTTGCGAGGAGGTCTACCTTTTGCTTTTTGACCACCGCTCCTGTGAATTTTGGTGGCACATGCATTTTTTCCTCTAAGTGCTTTGATGACATCTTTGTTGTAGAGGTCAGCGTTGTTATTTCGTATATCTGCCAAAGGTTTGCTTTTTAATGCTGTCCGGAAGGAATCACAGTCTGCTTTGCGTTGACTCCATTTTTGTATGTCAATTTGTTTCCTATGGGTGCTTTAATATTAATAGTAATGATGATTGGATAGAGGTCGCTTCCTAAGATGTTGTCTTGACTGACGTCTCAGTTCGATGTTTGCTCCTTTTGTAGTACAAACCGTCAGATCAATGGCGGATAAGCTGCCACTTTCCGGGTCAAGTTTTGTCAGGGTTCCGTCATTTAGTATGTTGGGCTTTCTTTGTTTATCCGATTCTTTATAGTCCTTACTCTTTTGTTTAAGTGTAACCTCCCCATTGTTCACTATGGATGTTAATGTGTTAAAGTTGTTGCATATTAGAGTGTTGTCTTTTGGTTACTTATGATGTCTCTGTATGATTACAAGCTGGTATGGCTTCTTCCTCCATGGTGATAAATGTTTTACAGGTTAATTGCGGTTTGTCTGAAACAAGTATCAATGTATTGATATTCCAGTGCTGCTGGGTTACTCCGGTCAGTTTTGATATTTACTAGAGGGGTGTTGTGGACAAAGTCGTGGGTGTAGATGGCAAGTCCTCCCCCTTTTCTCAAATCATTTATATGCTGGAAATGTCCTGTGTTTTATGCAGCTATTTCCGGGGATGTATTTAGTGTTATTTGTTTGGTGTGTTACCTGAAAGCAGAAAGTGTTGGGCTTGATGCTTGTACCGTTTAGCACGGTAAATAACTCCCGGTGTTTTTATTACGACATCATCAGGGCACCAACTTTTCAAAATGTGTGCCACTGAACGAAAGATTGATTTCAACTTAACTCTTAAACCATGTCGATCTACTCCTCAGTACACAGGATGCATTAGATCGTGTTTGCAAATGTAGTTTCGCTGCCAATTTCCTTCGTAGAATACAATATTTTGTATAAAGATAAAAATAAACAAAAATATTTTATAATAATATTGACACTATAAAAATACGATTTAATGACAGAAAATACTGAAAATGCACAATTCTTCTTGTACGTATACCCACCCCCTGGATCATTACTAGTGGACGTAAAAGAATCTACTTTGAAATCGATGACTCAGATGCGGGATTCTATGTTCCTACCACAATATACTCAATCATTACACAAATAGTAAATTGTGTCTGCGATCCAAGTCTCCTATGTTTAACATTTCTTTCTCTTTCTTTGAGGATGTTACCAACATTCCAAACAATTAATTGAACTTCAGTTACTTGGATTTGAAGCGTCATTTCTTCTGGAGCACATCCGATACTGTAATGATAAGATTTATTTTAAGCCTTCACCAGACGTGGTAGCAGGTTGGTGCATTGAAGAGTATATTGATTTCGTAAATATTTCATCATATGTACGTTCTTTATTTTTAGAAAACTTTCCATGACACTGTCTTTTTACAATCCTTTTAAAAGGCTTCTTGGAGAAATTATTACTGTGTCAGTTTGCAATTGCAGACTGTGTCAACCACTTTGTTTCAAGACGATTTTGAAAGCTAACACTAACTCTGAACTGGTATTTTGGATGTCAAACTACCTAAGACGAATTTGAAAACATACGGAAGACAAAATAATATAACAAACAAATAGCCTGCCGTCGATTGTACAAACATAAATGGGAGACAGCAACTAAATCGGCTTGCCGTCAATGATTGATTCTTGCTACTTTTATTTGACAGCTTTAAAATTAGCATTAATTGCATTTGTGTAACGTATACTTTGATTGTTCTTGTAACTATTGATTTATTTCTTGCAGACACATACTTTAGAATTAAGGTTTGGCTGCAAAATACAACGTTGAAATTATTTCCTAGCTTTTCACGTGCTAGCTAAATGTGTTTTCATACTGCGGTTCAATAAGTCATCCAATATTCAATGTTCTTTTCTTTGTGTGATATGTTTGGATCGCTATGTTGACATGTCAATATGAGTAGTATTAACGAAATTTCCAAGAAATCATGATATTTTATTGACTTCCTTTCTCACTGCCATTTTCTTTTCATTCTCTTTCTTCCCAATTCTTCTCCTCTCAGTGTAGAGGAAAGTACAAATAGGGTTACAACACTTGAAGGAAAAGGGATTTGAGCAGAAGGAGGAAAAACTCTAATTTTGTTTATTTTCCATGCTAGTGGCCTTATTTGTCTTCTTTGAAATTGCTGGTTATTGTCTTTCTTCGGTTTTAATGTCATTGTGAAAATTTTTCAAAGTAGGTTTGCCAGTCTCGTATAAAGCCTTCTAGAGAAACAGTAACATACACTGCAATAACTCTCCGTACCGTTGCGATATTATTCGCTTAGGATTAGAAGGTAGACACAGGATCCGTTGTTTAAAGCAACGATTGAATTCCATACACTGTTTGTAAGGAACAGAAATTAAGTTTTGAAATTACAGAATATTTGGGTGTACATGTTTGATGTTCAACAAGAAAGCATTTGGTAATAATTCAAGTTAAATAATTCGAACAGTCTCTGCAACTATGGTGGCATTCAAAGTCTTACAAGATGTGGCAGTTGATCAATCTCTGTACCTTATAGGATGAAATTGTTATTTGCATTTGACTTGAATGTGTGCAAAGTTGTTGTTAATAATTTCGTGCAACTCAGAAAATAAAACGCGAATTGTCTCCTATTCTAAAGTATTCATGGGGATAATGACCTGGACCCAGCAATGGCAGGAAGTGACAGACCGAATACAGTCTGGAAAGTTAAAGTTAATCTGTATCTTTATAATTCTCTTCATGGAGTTTCACGGCATAACTGAAACACTGTACTTGCTCGCCTTTTCCCAATTACACAAGTCATGTTCTCGCTAAAGATTTTGGAGTGGGTCCAACCAGATATTTGGACAATTTACCCTTGAACGTGTGGAATTGACTGTCAAAATCACAATAACCGAGCAAAGCAACATTTAGCTCATGATTTTCAATGAGCAAATAGTGTCAAGAGAGTCTTGTAAGTGTATGGATGGCATCCAAAGTCTGCCAAGCGGACAGCATCCCTTGATGTAGTAGAGCCAGGTAGTGCGTCATCAATATGGATGCAGGGAACAGAATCACTCTCGTCGCAGGGTATAACATTGCTTTTGTCTTCATTAAACTTGGAGTAGGGTATGTCTCTGGGTGGACATGTATAGTTAAACTTATACTTCTTCCTCTATAGTTTTCATATTGAAGGGCGCTACACTTATGGTGCCATATTGTGTATTGGAAGTCGCACTCGTTTCTCGTTGACAATTTGAAACATTTTTCCAAGGTTTTGTTGACGAGTTGATGGAACTGACAAACATACAATCTTGTGGGAAGTGTACGTTGTGACATGGTCGTCTTGATCTTTACCTGACTTTAAGTTGTCTCTTAACA